>PVLC010000814.1:44681-174899 GCA_004027655.1 Graphiurus murinus
AAAAGAGGAAGCAAGGAAGGGAGGGAGGGAGGGAGGGAGGGAGGGAGGGAGGGAGGGAGGAAGGAAGGAAGGAAGGAAGGAAGGAAGGAAGGAAGGAAGGAAGGAAGGAAGGGCTGGGGGAATAACTCAGAGGTAGAATGCCCCTGTGTTCAATCCCCAGCAGCATGCGTGCGAACACACACACACACACACACACGTTTTCTCATTAGACCCCAAATTTAAAACAATGAAAAGCAGAAGTAGACTTTTGTTTCTAAAGACATATGAAGAATCAGTCCTTTTCTGTAATATAGTTTTGCCTCTCCTCCAGATTTCTGTCATTCTTATCAGTGAATAATATACTTAAAATATTGATTATATTAATTAATATAACAAGAACTGAGAGCTATTTGCAGTCCTGACTATCTTGCTAATTTCTTAAGAATATCATCATTTTTATAGGCTTCTGTTTCTCTTATATATGTTTAAAAGCAACATCAAAATTCAAAAGTGGTATAATTATAATTATTTAAAAAATTTGTAGCTTATGAAGATTCACAACTATGGAGTATCATGAAGGCCTTCTAATTTTCTATTTTAAATTGACACATACAGTGTATCTTTATTTTATTTTTTTACTTTTAGTTTTAGTATATTTTGCAGTACTAGGGATTGGACCCAGGGGCTACCTACCTCTGAGCTACACCCCCAGATTTTTTTTTTAAATTTTGAAAGAGTGTCTCACTAAGTTGCTGAGGGCCTTGCTAAGTTATTAAGGCTGATGTCAAACTTCTGAAACTCCTGTCTTAGCCTCCCAAGTACTGACATGTGCCATCAGGCCCAGTTGCAATGCATCTTTTGATATGTTGAATTTTGTGGCATTTGAAATTTCATTGAAGAGCAGACCAGCATAGGTATTCCTGGGAAAAACAAAACAAGTCACTTGATGATTTGCTGATTAAGGGCTTGTTAACTGCCTCTCTTGTATTACGTAATTTTATGTAGTATCACTAGTGATTAACTAATTTAAATTACTTAAGTAATTTAGGACTTAGAATAACTAGAATTCTTTCATCTGTAAATATTACATATTTATCTGCTATTAAAGTATATCTGCATATAAATATCTCAATAAAAATACATACTATTTTTAGAATCTTATTCAAAAATTATTCTATATAATATAATTTATGTGTGGATGTAGGTGAATAGATGTACAATGAGAACAGTATTTCAGTAATATCAGCATTTAATAGAAACAGTCAGAAAATGAGACAACATTGAAATATGCCATTGAAAGGCCACATGACAAATATGAAACAAACTCATATATACTGACTGCATTGATACTAATGTTTGAATGGAAATTGACTTGTGATCATAGACCTCGGATCATGTTCAGTATCATGACCACCTCAGCACGGTGGGCTTAAATGAGAACATTTATATATGACCAAAAAGAAAAAAAAAAAGAGAGAGAGAGAGAGACTTCCAGCGTACTTGAGAGTTGCAGGCTGGGGCATTGCCAAGGACAACTGGTTCTTTTTTCTGAGTCCCAGTTGAGAATGTGACTCTGATCCTGAGGTTGTTAAAGAACCAGAAGTAATTAATATTTGTAAACATTCATATGATCAAAAGAGCATAGAAGTTCTCCAACAAGTCATTAGTATGACAGGAATTATCTGATTCTTTCAATTGTAGAAAGACTGACTGTAGGAGAGATCACCTGTTCCTTCACAGGACAAACAAGAGCCAGGGAAATATGGGTACAGAGAAAGGCTAAGACCTGATTTGTCACCCTACTCCAGCTCTGGAGTCATCTCACTTCTGCTAAGTTCTACCTCTTTAACCAAATAAACCACATAGTCATGCCTGGTCTGTATGTGTTTTGTCTCTTTCTGTCAATCCATAGGTTAAATGGGATACTATGAAAGTGTAACCTAGTGACATTTCTAGTGCATTGGTTAATTTAAATATGAATAGGTCTTTTATAAGGTTTGCAACTTGGCAGGACTATACATTATTCTGATTTATTTTACATGTTCTGCAGTTAGTTTTCATTCTTCTAATAAAGCACATTATTTCCTGATAACCAAGCCATGTAAATCTTAACTAAAGTTACTTTTATGTTCAGAAAATAGTATATTTTGGATGATGTTTTTTATTTCATGAATGGTTGCTATTTTTAAATAAACTGACTAGACTTCAGGTATTCATAACTCGTTTACTACAATGTTTTTATCTGCTACTATGGGACTGAGTGGAACAATATATTAATATTTAATATTAATAATAATATTTTAGAGCCTAGCAATTTCTATAGGCTCTAAAGAGAAATTTTCTTTTCACCTGTTAAAGTGGTTGCAGTGAAAATACTCTTGTCTTCATGATTGTTTCTCTTTGCTTCATATATTTCACCTAAAGTTGTAAATTCCACATATTTTTGCATTAGAAATGTTATCTTTAAATATTAACTTTTTTTAGTAAACAGTGACTCTATGAAATGCATAACTTTCAATGTTCTATTGGTGATTCTTGTTAAAGTGCTTAAAATACTTTTTTCTGATTCCCAACAGATGCATATACAACCTCAGAGGTCACTTATATTTGGACTTACAATGCATCTGATTCAGTACAGGTTGCTCCTGATGGCTCCAGGTTAAATCAGTATGATCTGCTGGGCCAGTCAATTGGGAAGGAGACAATTAAATCCAGTACAGGTTAGTAAAATGAGTCTAAATAAAAAACAACATCTTAAAAAAATAATAGCTAAAGTCTTTAGAGAAGTACACGATTACTTAAAACCTTTTGCTTTTGAGGTACACAAACTAGCAGCATAGACTCCTTGGGAACTTTTTAGATATTCAGGCTCTTAGTCTGCAACCTTTACTAAATTAGGAGCTGCATTTTAACAAATCCCAGCGAGATTCCTATGTGCATGAAAGTTTAAGAAACACTGACCTCAAATATACTACATATTCAAAAAATGTTTGTTTTCTCAGATCAGTCAATTTTAACATTTGTTTTCAAACTAGTTGTGTTGACTTCCCTAGTTTTCTAATTCTTTTCTTCCTGTTATGATTATTCAACCCTTGACATATGGATAATTACTCCAGGCCTAGGTGGAAAAGCTGATTCCCTCTCCAAGGGCTACCCTCATCTAAGAAAATAGCAGCTGTTTGGACTAATTGTCTTACATCTGGCAATAACTAAAACCCTTGGAGAAGAAAGGAAGGTAGATACAAGGATCAGAGAGAATCAAATGAAGCAAATTAGAGCAGACATACAGCAGAGAGAAATTCAGAATTGATAATGAGGTTAGAGGTGAAAATCTGGACCAGAAGACCAGTCTTGGAGATGAGGCCAGAGACCAGCACCTTGAGTAGCCAGTGAGGCCTGAATTAGATCTATCAGAGCAGCAACTTGGAGTACCGGTAGTGATGAGAGACTTGAGCAAGTAAGCTAATCACGGACAGAGAGTCTATGATTTCTGAACCCTGTTGGTCAGTACGCACAACCTAAAGAAATAACAAGGACAACGGGACATACAGTGCAGGTTCCTTGATACTAAGAAAAATGTTTTAAATATACTCTCTATGCTATTGAGAGATTTCAATTTGGTATAGTTTTCATGATATGCATATGTTCATTTTTTTTTTTAATCAGGAACTATTCTTTCTCTAATCTTTTCCATTTCCAAAATGCTCCAACTATTGACTATCACAGTTCCTTAAGCTTCTTAAAATATTTCTTCCAGGTGAATATACTGTAATGACAGCTCATTTCCACTTGAAAAGAAAAATTGGGTATTTCGTGATTCAGACCTATTTGCCGTGCATCATGACTGTCATTCTTTCCCAAGTGTCATTCTGGCTTAACAGAGAATCAGTACCTGCGAGAACTGTGTTCGGTGAGTGAATAACTCCGCACGTCATAGCACAGTACATTGTGTTTCAAAGTGTACTGCAAAAGCATTCTGTCTCTCCATCCTTGCCCCAGTACTTTGTGATGTGGGGGGGAAGGTGGTATTGGTTTCATTTTGAAGATGAGCAAACCGAAGTTCAGAGAGGTAAAACACAGTAAGTGTCACACTGTTAATAAGGGATATAAACTGTACTACGGTATCCTGGAGGTACATTTAGTATTTCTTCTAAGTTATGCCACATTTAACACTTGTCTCAGTTAGTACAAGAATGTGCTTAGAGGTTTTAGTTCACAGCATAACAGTACCATATTTCTAGACTTTCTATGTTTATTTTTCTTCTTTTGTTTCTAGATGAAAAGAGGTTATATAAGTCAGTTAGAAAAGAAGAAAGGAAGTCCCTCATTCATTTCCATTAGTGTGACTAATTTCCTTGATTAAAACCAGGAAAAGGAATTTTTAAATTTAGCATATAGAACACCATGTTTCTAGTCTTTATCTTCTATTTTGGTTTTGTTTTGAGATGAAGGGCTTTGGTTACTTTGAGGGTATATATGAACTTAATTGAGCACATTTTATAACAAAGTAGATGGCTTTCATGTGTTTGGTCCATTCCTACATTTGGGAAAGTTGTATTAAGAAACTACTTTGTCAGATACTATACCAGGTCCTAGAAGGAAATACAAATGCAGATAAAATATAATATAGTTTCTGTCCTCAAATAGTTTAGTATAGTGAATGGCAACAGAATAAGAATAAAAAGGGGTAAAGATAATACAAGGAAAAGTCATTATAGAAGAGGCACATACAAGTTGTTATAGAAAACAGTAATATGGATCATCCCTACGAGTATTGAGTAGGTAGCTGAGTTAATATTTGAGCTATGTCTTGAAGGATGAGTAGGAGTTTTCTGAATAGATAAAATGGGCAGAGATCCTAGTGAAAAAAAGTAGATCCTGCAGTGACATTGTGGGATAAAAGAACATGGCATGTTCAGTGATAGATGATTCCGCATCAGTGGAAGTACAGAGAGAAACAGAGTATGAGGACTAGTGAGATGGCCCTTGCAGGTCATATTAATAGAATGGAACTTTATTTTTAATATATTTTTATTGGTGCATTGTAGTCTCACCTCGTAATGTAGTTCAGAGTAATAGGGACATACATAGACACAGAACTTGGAAAGCTTCCTGCACTCCCTCCCCTTCCCTAAACATGATATTGATATTGGCATTGATGCTTTCATATATGTATATAATGTCAACAGAAAATATGTGAATCACTATAGTGTTTTGAGGGCATAATATTGGTGAACCTCTCAGAAGAATGCTTGTCATTTGGTAAGTGCTATTTAATTTTTAGCTATTGTTTTTTTTTTCTACCTACTTTATAGAGGTATGATTGGCAAGAGCTATCCAAGGTGAATACAAACAACTCAGTAAGTTTGGGAATTAGTGTACGTTCATGAATCCATCAAAGCCCTAGACATATCTATTACTCCGTATATATTTCTCTCCCCTCCTTTACTATAAATGGTGTGTTTGTGTGTATGTGTGTGGGGGGGGGTTAAGAACACTTAACATAAGTTTTGTACTTCTAGAAATTTTCAGCATACTATACCGTATTGTTATCTATAGGCATTATGCTGTATACTTGATTTCCAGAATTTATCTTTCCCAAGTAAAGCTATTAGGATATATGGTATATCTATACAGATTAATTAAGAAATCATTGGATGAATTTGACTAGTAGAAAGTTCTTATGCTAATTAATTTAATGAGAAAAGTTACTTAGAAGTAAAAGCAGATTGAAGTGGGAATAAGAAGTGAGAAATGCAGGAGCTAAATATATAGCAAAATTTGAAGAGTAGGAAGATTAAGGTAGGTAAAGAGACATGTGAGTCATTATTATTAAATCACAATAATATGGAATATATTATTATCAACATAGAAATTTGAACAACAGAGAAACTACTTTATGACATGCCACATGCTAGGCATGTTACCAACTTCTTCACATTTCATTTGCCCAGGAATTGGTGATAATATTTCCTTTTTCAGGAGAAGTCTGACACTGTAAATTTTGAGGTATCTTCTTCATGTTCTTGAAGCAGAATCTTATTCCAAAGCTTAACTTCTATATCTATACTATGCTGTATTTATGACATTCTTTTAAGAGGTGAAGTCAAGAAGAAAAGAAGGAGGAATTTCTGATGATCAATTATTAAAGAAAGTCCTTGGAATGAGGTTGAGTAGACTATAAGAAAGAATCTTGCCTCTCTACCAAAGAATAAAAGGGCTCAAAATTGTCAGTGTTCATGTTTTCTTCCTTCCAAATCTTTGCCTGACTGTGCAATAAACACAAAAGTTTCTTATCTTTGAAAAAAAGGGCCTTTTATTATTATATTATCAGGGGAGCAAGTTTGTTTAGAACGCATAATAATAATTAGAAACATATTTCAAACTCTAAATAAATTAAACTGTAAATAACTTCAATAAATAATGTAATATGTTAAATTATAACAAAATTATGTAGGACTAATAGCATAATTATTTTGTGTGTTTGTATTTTGGTGATGAGATTCAACTCAAGGTACATACATGCTAAGCATGCACTTCACCACTGAGCTGCACTCCCAGCCCTAACGGCAGAACATGTTGCAGATTATATTTGATGGGAGAGGTTTAGAAAGAGCTAAACAAACCCAGCATGCATTAGGAGAAGAGTGGGAGAAGAGTAGAGAATGGAGAGTAGAGTAAAATGAGAAAATTTTCTTTTGAAATGTACATATGCATATATAAAAATAAAAATATTTCAAAGAAATATTGAATCAGGATAGATCTGCAAAATACCATATAATTCAGGATTAATAATATTTATTACTACAATGTCAGCCATGTTTTTGCATTAATATTACAAGTTTATTAGTTTATATCAATTCATTTTATTTATTGTAGAGCACTTTAATTAGTTTACTTAATGATATATAAATTATTTTCCAAATATATGCCTTATTCAAAATTTCCTGCTTAGTGTATAAAGAAATAGATATTTTCATAACTCTTCATTTAATTATATAAAACAATATAATACTCAACATGCAAGGTGCTTTAAAAGCTGTGCCTTTGAGAAGTAATAGACTGACACTATATCTAGCAGTTAAACTTATTCTAGGATTTCATAGGAAGTTTCAAGAAAAAAATGTTCTTTTATTTCTATTGATAAATAATTTTCAATACCAAGTCAATATGATATATTAATGCATGGACACCTTCACCCATCAATATATTAAAATATTCAATAAAATATCCCCTTCCATCATTATTTTATGGCGCTCTGTACATGACATGTTGTGGCACTAATCGCATTTCATCACAGTTATTCTGTTTACATACATGTATCACTCTTCAGAAACAGTTTCTACAAAGTTATTACCATAGAACTAGGAAATTTGTAAATGCTACACAATATATGGTGAATGCATAACAAATGACTGGGGGAAGGGGCAATGAAATCCATAGCAATGTATGTTCCCCAGTATTAACTCATGAAAGAAGCAGTATCAGAAAGTAAGAAGCATCGACAAATCTTTTTCTACTGTTGTGAGTAAAACCTAACAAAACAAGGCAACATACACCTATGCATAAATAAAATTACAAAGATTGTATCTGTAACAGGAAATTATGTTAAAAGTATTATGAGAACAGGTAGGAAGTATTAAAAAAGAAAAAAAATATTGATGAGATGAACACAATCACATGAAACTTATGTGGGAACAGTGAAACTGTTGATCAATAAAGCACTCACTGAAAATACAGTGAAATAAAAGAAACCATGCCCAAAAAAGCAATCACATATTCTTTTCAAGTGTACATGGAGCATTTTCCACTATAGACCATATTCTAGGCTATAAAACAGTTCTCAGTAAATCGAAAGAGACTGAAATCATACAACGTCTCTTCTTTCAACACATCTCAATATAACTAGTAACCAATAATGGAATGAAAACTGGAAAGTTCAAGTTCATCAATATCTGGATATAACATTCCACCAACCAATTGGTCAAATAAGTCACTAGGAAATTGGAGAATACTTCGAGACAAATGAACATGAAAACACATAGCACATCAAAATTTGAGGAATTCAGTGAGAGATGGGCTCAATGGAGAATTTGTAGCAACAAATACCTATATTGAAAAAAGAAAAGCTGATCATGGTGGTGCACACCTGAAATCTCAGTACTTTGGAGGCTGAGACATGATAATTGCAAGTTCACAGACAACCTCAACAACTAATGAGGTCCTCTGAAACTTAATGAGACCCTGTTTAAAAATAAAACATAAAATAGAGGCGGAAGTGTAGCACAGAGATAGAATGCCTCTGGGTCCAATTTCCAGTAACACACACACACACACACACACATACACACATACAGAAGGAAAAAAGAAGATGTCAAATCAATAACTTATCTTTATACTCTTAGGAAGAGGAAAAATAACAACTAAACACAAAACCAACAGAAGAATGAAATACCTATTGGAGTAGAAATAAATGAAAGAGAGAATATAAAAAATAATAGTGAGAGTCAATAGAAACCAAAGTTGGTTCTCTGAAAACAGCAGCAAAATTGATAAATATTAAGCTAGACTAAGAAGAAAAGACTCAAAAGATAAAATCAATGGAGTCTTTAGTAACAACCTTTTAGAAATTAAGCAAATTATAAGAAAATAAAATGGCAATTATGTACCAATAGATTATATAATCTTGATAAAATGGACACATTCCTAGAAAATCACAAGTTAAAAATCTTGATTGAGAAACAAATGCAAAATTTCAATGGATTTGTGATATAAGATTCAATGAGTAATTAAATTCCTCCCAACAAAGTCTAGAGATAGTAGGCTTTTGTGTTGAATAAATTCAGAGAAATCTTAGAAACATATTTCAAAGAAAAAAGAAAAAGAAAGATATTTCAAAAATTTCAAGTTATTGAATCAAAGACAAAATATGATATGTTTGATATGTCCAAAAATAACAAAACAATCAGATGATATGACATACAAGTATCATGATTTTCCGAGCACAAATAATACAGAAAAAAATGAGACAATATCACAATAGGGTAATGAAAAACACAAATATAATTATTGGTTTAGAAATGACATTCCAGAAAGACAAAATTATTTGTAAATATTTGATAAGTTAGATGAAATAAAATTATTACTTGTTTAATAAAGATCATAAGGAAAATAAGTTATTGCCCTTATATAAAGACAAGGATTCCACAGCATAACTACATATATGTATATTTTAAAAGAAGTCAGTAGAAGACTCTACCTTTCTACATATGAAAGAGAGATGAATAGATAAATAAGCATTTCACTTTGAATCAGCAAAAAGTATTAGTGTCAAAGCTGCCAGACTAAACCTGAACAAATGTAGAAATATTTTTAGATATTAGTGATACATATGACATAAAATTAAAAATCTACATTATATTTCAATGTGTAAATTTTATATGAATTATTTACAATATAGGCTTAAGGATCTAAAAGTCATTACTTTATGTAAATTGAAGTTGTTGGGTGGTGAAATGATTATTAGTGTAATCTGTACAGGTTATTCTGTGTAAACCTTGTAATAAATAAAATTCTGCTTGAGGGTATGTTTATGTATGGAGCAAGTCGAAGCTATGAATGCTAAGACCTGCCTGGAATGGATCTGTAATTACCCAGCCTCCTTACTCTATACTCTCTTCATCCTTCACTGTTTTCTGCTTTCTGTGTGGGTGAACATCATCTACGTGACACCCAGCAGTAATCTAGGCAAAGTTTCTACTCACTGTAAATTTTTCACTTTAAATTCACCGTCACTTTTACAGCCTCTCTCCATGGTGAGAGATCATTACATCATCTGCCCTTCTCCTGTTTCAGGGCTTTGGGTAATCCACCCACGAGAGACAAAACTACTACAGTTAAGAAATTAGTATAACCTGGGAGACAGCTGCCTACTTTAAAAACTTTTGAGATCTTTCTGACCTTCATACTGTGAATAGAGTGAGCAAAAAAGAAATAACAGAAGCTGAAATTAGAATGTGCACCCCTTGATATATAGAGACTTGGCTCCAGCACGTTGGATTTTATGTATTTTTTTCATATATCACATTTAATTTGTTGTTATGTAGAGTCAGCCTGATGCCTTTCTGAGATGTTAATTCAAAGGGACTGTCCTTGCACCTTGCCATGATAAAAGCTTCCTTTGACTTGCTCTCAGTGCTTATGCCCCATTCATTCAATATGAAGAACTACTTCCTGAGCACCTATTTCTCAACACTGTTCTCCAGGACTGCAAACATCCTTGAACAGAAAACAAACACCTCTCCCTTTGTGATAAGGTATTTGCTCCCTCCCACCAATGTACACAAGCACTTGGGAAAAGTTCTCCCTTATTCTGTATATGTTATGCTTTCAAGGCTGGTGAGAGTAAACAAAGCATTTGCAATGAACAAACTTCATTTTGTGACACAGCCAACTTTGAGAGATTGTAGCTTTTGGTTCATTCAATTGCTTAATATTCTTCAGACTTTTATATAACTTAGAGATATTTGTAACGATTTGCAAAATATTGCTTCTATATTTGAAGCCTAATACTTTTTAATGTTGGATAAGCGTATATAAATTTTCCTTGTACTTCTGTCCTAATATCAGATACAGTGTATATCAGACAATTTTTTAATTAAAAACCCAAATCAAATAACAGATATCCATATAGTTGTAGGAGTTTGGTGAAAAAGAACAGGTAATTAAAATGTTTTATTGTATATAAAATTTAAGGTACATATGAGGACACCAGTTGAATATCTTATATACATTTTGAAATAATTAAAACTGTGAAGGGGATGTGTTTGGGTTGATCATTTTTCCTCTTACTTCCATAGGTTTCCATGACTCAATTAGATTTTTTTTTTTACCAGAGAAACAAAGTACTGTAAAATAAGCCCACAGGTATGTGGTCAGACTAGTATAGCAGTGCCACGGGTGTTAGGCACTTAGTCCCTTTCTGCTTTGATATACATTATTCATGGTTTTGCTTCACTGGCCAAAAGGGTTGTTAGCACTCCAGGTATTATATTTATAGATGAAGAAATAGGAAAAAGTAAAAAAGGGCAAACAAACTTTTAGCTTTCTGTTTACAGTATAATGTGTGTTCCCAGAAGTCAATTAGCCAGTTGTCAGTTTCTCTCTATATATCTATATCTATATCTATATCTATATCTATATCTATATCTATGTCTATGTCTATGTCTATGTCTATATCTGTATCTGTATCTATATCTATATCCACCTCCCTAAGGATAGTCAAAAGTGCTCAAGGTCTCTTGTAAATTCCGCAGGGACTTTTGGGTCTAATAGGCCTTAACTGGATCTTAGAACCAGAAGATATGATTAATTTCCAACCCGAGAAAATCCAGTGGTATAATATTTTGGGTGATAGCTAGCAGTTTCTTCTACAATAAGAAATATAGTTGTTGCTATAAAATGCATAAAGTGATTAAGAGCATATATTCTAAAGCCAGAGTATATTAGTGCAAGACCTTGTTCTGTTACTTTCAAATTGGATGACTTCTGATAAGTTTCTTAGCCTCTGTATCTTAGTTTCATCATCCATAAAGCTGAGTTAATAAGAATATCTTCTTTATGAAGTAATTTAGAGTATTAGCTCATGAACATATACACATCGGTACATACTTAGCCATGTGTATGTGAAACACTTAGATCAAGTCTGGACCCAGAGTAGATATTACCCAAGTACTTGCTATTATTTCTATTTATCATTTTGTTTGTTTCCACAGACATAGGGTTTATTTAGGAAAGTAGGAAATTCAAAGAAGAATGCAGGTCTTCTCAAGAGAAAGAGGATGATTCTTTGGGAGTACACGACTCTTTGTTTATAGAGGACTTTCATGAGGGAGGGGTGGGCAGGAGGTATGTGAGGATGGCCTCTGGTAGTCACAAAGTGATTCAGGGTGTTTCCGGTCCTGACCTGCTTTGTCAAGGACAACCAACTATGTTGAGGAGATTATTTTCTTGAATAATTACCCAAGGACAGTACTCTTTTGAGTGATGTTGTCTCATAAACAGACACCTCCCTAAGGATAGTCAAAAGTGCTCAAGGTCTCTTGTAAATTCCTCAGGGACTTTTGGGTCTAACAGGCCTTGTTGTAGGTTTCCAAATAACTAGCCTCATAAACCTGGACTCAACTCAGCAACTCCAAGGCCAGGCATGGAACAATGGGGACAACAAAAACTTCAGGCACATAGGAAAAAACCAGCTGTTTACTAACTCTCATATTCCTAGGGCTATGTCTTTAGTTTCTGTCCCAACTATAAAGAACCTTATTCAATAACTGAGGCAAGTTTCTCTTTGTCTCCTTTAGTCAGGTAGGATGAAACTTTTGATCCCTGGCAAAGCAGAGAAAACTGCCCCTTGGTACCCTGAATCAAGGATGGAAGATGGATTTTCTCCCTTCAGCAACCTTTCAGATTTAGGAATTGAAGTCGGGGAAGGGGTAATGTAGGATAGAAGAAATAAATAGGTAGAAAGGAGACATGAGGGAGAACAAGAAAAATGTAATTTATATTTATTATCTGATACACAATTTGCTTCTCCATGTCATGACACAGGTAAAAATGGTCAGATCTTGTTTTAGTGAATAGTAGTAATTGCGTTACAAGATAGTATATTTCAGGAGCTATGAACTTTATGAACCTCTGGTAAGGACAAAAGAAAGCCATCTTCTCTGACTTTTGTATTTTCAGTGTTTAGGTTTTTTTTTCTTTTTTCATTTTTTAATGGAAATTTTAGAAACTGTGGCATTTCTTATTTAAGTGAAATATGTCAGTCTACATTAAGATTTGGTCAAGGCTTCTTCAATTGCAGGCAAATGAAATTCAAATCAAGTTGTCTTACATCTCTCTGTTGACTTTCTTGTTATTAATCCTGACCTTGAATATTATCATAAGAAATAACATCTTAGATTTGTATCCTATGCTAAATGAATGTTATTGATTATATATGGCCTACATGTCTATCCCTTATATAATCATCCTGGCCAGTTACCCAATTATTAGCATGATTTGAGTTACATATCATTCCTTGAGCCAGTGCAGATTGTCAAATTCATCCTGAAAATGCAAGTATTTTGCTAAAGAAAAAGATAGTTGAAGGCTTCTTTCAACATATTATGCCTAACCATGTTTCTGTATATTCTCAACCTTTTCACTTGGTTACCAGAATGGATCCCTTTCCACCTGCTCAAGAATATTATTCCAGTAATCTGTAATCCTCCCCCCTCTTTCTCTCTCTAATGTTGTCAATCCTTACTTGGTCACCCTCAGTAGAAAGGCACATATGGCATTGATTACCCAATCCCCAAATCAAATTCCCTTGATTCCACTAATGCCCTGACTACCACCTCATTTTTTTTTTGTTCTACTTTAAGCAAATTTACTTGGACACATTTGCTTCTTTTGCTGTCCTCAATTTTTCTCTCCCAAATCCATGTAATCCGGCTTTTGCCAGTACTTCTCTACCCAGACTATTCCTACTACTGTCCTCTGCAGTGCCTTTATCATGAGGAATTATCATTTACATATGATAATTATCAAACTAAAGAAATTTTGTAAGGTCTCCTCTCTTAACTGCAGATGCATACATTCAGTTGTCTTTCTTTCCTCTTCACTTGGCTGTCCAGCAGACAAATCTGATATTCAGAGAACTGAGCTTTCATCCTTCCTTTCCTTAAAATCAACTCCACTTGTAACCTTGCTATACCCTAGATTGAGCCACTACCAACTCCTCTTTTCTGAGTACTGTATTGCAAAATACCATAGATTTGGTGGCTTTAACCACAGCAATTTATTTTCTTGTAGCTCTGGAGACTGGAAAAGTCCATGATCAAGGTCTAGCAGGGTCAGTTTATGGTGAGGGCTCTCTCCATTGTGAGCATGTGGCTGCCTTCTTGCTTTTTCATTACCTGGTCTTTACTATGTATATGGAGAGAGAGAAAGAGAGAGAGAGAGAGAGAGAGAGAGAGAGAGAGAGAGAGAGAGAGAGAGAGAGAGAGAGAGAGAGAGAGAGAGAGAGAGAGAGAGAGAGAGAGAGAGAGAGAGAGAGAGAGAGAGAGAGAGAGAGAGAGAGAGAGAGAGAGAGAGAGAGAGAGAGAGAGAGAAACAGAGAGAGACAGAGAGACAGAGAGAGACAGAGAGAGAGAGCGCGCGAGAGAGCACGAGAGAGCACAAGAGTGCGCATGAACATACTCTCTCTGGTGTCTCTTTTTATAAGGACATTAATCTATTGGATCAGGGCCTTTATGATCATATTTAATCTTAATTTCTTCCTTAGAGGCCCCATCTCCAATACATCCACATTAGGGGTTGGTGCTTCAGAATACATATTTGGGGGGTGGGGCACAAACTTTCAGTCTGTAGTACTGCATTAAACTCTTAACTGAGTCTTAATTTCACATTGGTGGAAGTCTGTTACAAAAATAGCAGCCAGGGTGATCCCTCTAAAATGTAAATCAGAACATGTCACACCTGTGCTCTAGACTATTCATCAGCTCACCAATATATGCAAAGTATATATCCATCAGAAATCAGTAAATTCTTATGCAGTGTGAACCTCCTTCCCTGCCAAGCTCAGCTTCTGCTCCCATCCCCGTAGTCCTTCACACTTCTCCAACATGCACACTGGCCTCCTTCCATTCATAACCATGCCAGGCCTTCACCTAGTAGCTCTGTGTGTTTCCTCTACCTGGGCCTCTCTCACCCCAGATATCTGTATATCTCATCCTTTGCCTCCTTAGGATTAAAGTAAAAAGAAGAAGCACCTAGAGTCCAGAAAAAATTCTCTTACCCTGTCCCTGTGGAATCATGTTCAGTGTTTTTTTCTCAGCATTGATGTAACAACACAGAGTATAGTCAACCAGGGAAGCTCGCTCGTGTCTTAGTGTCCTGAATCTTTATCAGGGCTCTATGACTCAGGCACAGTGCACTGGTGCTAATCTCAGTTTCCAGCTCTTTAGGAATTTAAGTTTATTGGGCATTTCCTAAACCTATCCTATTGCTATCTGGCTGGCACAAGGCCCCTGAGTTTAGGTGTTTCTATCAGACATGACATTTCAAGGTCAAGAGATTACTTTCCAGAAATGAAGGACAAAGGTTAGACTAGTCTTTGAATGAAGTTAAAATTATTTATTAGACATACAGTACATATTGTAAAATAAAATATTAAATATCCAATCATAATATAATTTTAAGTTGTTAGCATATCTACTTCTTCCATTTCTTTTTTCTTACCTCCCTTTGTCCTGTTTCTTTAATCATCGTCAAATTCTCTGTAAGGCACCACATTTAAGTCTACTCTAGAACATTTCATTCCCTTTTCCAGCATGTCCAATAAGTTGCTTAAAGTTGTAGCTACCTTATTTATGGTGGAATTGGTGAGTGAAAAATATTCAGCTTTATATAGTTCTGGAAATCTATATAGAAAAGGAGCTCCTATACCAGTTTCATGAAACACGACTGTGTACTATACATGGTCATAAAATTGGTAGAGGAAAAAGAAGACTGTTCCGTTGGAAACCAATCATCATTTGAGCAGAAGAACCTCAATAATGCCATTGTTGTAGTTTAATAAGGAGATAATCATGGATTTAAGTAAGGAATATAAAATTTCTTTCAATAATAAAACAAGTAACACAATTGAGGATTTACCACATGATTGAAAGAAATTTCACTAGAAATTTATAGAGTTTGTGTCAGTTCTAACTCCACTGCTAGCTTAAGAAATGTGTGTAACATCTCTATACGCTAGGTGTTTTTCTCTACTGTTCCTGAATGTATAACACGTTATCTACCTGAAAGGGATGTTAAGAGGATGTAATATATATATATTTAGAGAGAGAGAGAGAGTCAGTTTTATTTGTTCAGCAAACAAGTTGGAGTTTTTCTGAGAAACAAGCGTACTATAGAATATGATATAGATCCAAGCGGATTTTATTTGTGTGTGTACAGGTGTGTATTTTTTCTCTTGAATTCAAATTCCTTTAGCCTGGGTTTACAATCTTCAGTTTCAACTGCTTTCCATATTTGTATACAAGGCTACTTCTTATATTTCCTATATCTGGTTAGCTACTGAATATCATACATAGGATATGAAAAATGATGATGATAGAAAAATAGATATAAAGATGGAATCTTTATGTTTGTTCATATATATGTAATATGAACACATAAATATGGAATATTTTGTTCATATATACATAATATGAACACATATTTGCATGTGTGTATATGTACGTAATATGTACATACACCAATATTTTCCATTGCTTAAAAATGATGATTGAGAAATCAGAAGATCTTGTAAAATAGTCTCATATTTTTGCATGCCAACCTTTGACTGGGACTGATTGACAGAACCTCTTTTTGATTTTCAACATTTAGTTTACCATAGCCCTTTTCATTCTGTCTCTAACATTACCCATTTATTTTTCCTGCCTAGTCCCTGTGTATGTTTGAATTTTCAACCTATGAATCAGGGTGTGCGGAACTCCATAAACACTGGGCAAAACAAATCAAGTCAAAGAGAGAAAAAAAAAATCAGAAAGTCACTTGGGTACAGTCTCAGTCTGTCCAGGCTAAAGAGTTGGGGCACCCTTAGAAAGAAACAATTTTAACTGGAAATTAGCAAGACTGTGACTTTGGAAGTAGACATCTGGGGGGGACGGCAGCAAGAAATGAAACTAATGAGTAGAGAGCCTGCGCAGGGCAGAAATAATTCCAGCAGAACCCATTCCCAGTCCGTCTTCCAGAAGTCATGAGCTGCAGAGTGCTAACAGGAGGCACACCTGGCTTCACAGAATTGACTTTGGCACACGACAGCACATGCTAATCAGGTGCAAGCTGCCAGCCCACCAGCCGCCCTTCTCCCTGCTGCTATCAGTCTCATTCAGTCAGCCCACTGCCAATTAGGAAGGTGATGGAAGCAAAATACACTAATGGGCCATGGCAAGGAAGATGAGAGAGCATGCAAGTTTAATCTAGAGGCAGGCTGGGATGTTGTTTCAGGAATATAGGTAGCCTGGTTAAGCTTCATCATTATGAATGAATCACTGTCTCCTTACAGTAGATATAGGGGAGAATCTAAAATGCAGCTATTTTTGGTGGTCTTTTTCTAGTTTTGATATGGACCTAGAAATATTGCCTTAAATTCAGGTAATGCATTCTCATTTCCTGCACTGAAATTCTATATAATAAGAGTGATGAGCAAAAATTATTTTATTGAGCACCTTTTGCACATCATATACTACATTAAAAATTTCAAGTGTACTTGTTATTTATTTCCAGAAAAAAAATCCAGTTAGAAAAATAATAGTATCCCCCTTTTCAGATGAGAACATTCAGAAGTGAGCTGTTAAGAGGCTACTCTCTTATCAAATGGCAGGTCAAAACGAAAGGAGGAATTTGACTTTAGAATACTCTGATTCTAATTCCTTTGCTCTTTGTACTCCATTATGCCAACAAACTGCCTTTCCCTTTTCTCTTTTATTTCTTTTAAAGACTGAGGTCAGAAATATAATGGGAGATTGTCTGCTACATAGGTAATATCTGTTTGAGAATCAGGTTCATTAAATGTAGATCAGAACTTAAGGTCAACATTTAGATTTGAATTCTTCTCATTCACTGTTAGCTACCAGCAGCTTCTTATTGAGATATTCTGAAGAGCTCGCCCTATAGCAGTAGGTGTTACTATCAGATCATTGAGTGATGACTACTGAAAAATAATGCTAACAAAATGCTGTCCTGTTCAAGTGTTATATTCTGTGGTTTTAATCAACATTAAGCTGGTTCATGTTAGATCTTTAAAAGTATAGCTATTTAGAATAGGACCATCAGAGTCATTAGAAACCTCAATATTATCTGAGGTGAATAATTTGATTATGGCCTTTGACTACGTTCTATACACACATCTCTCCACAACATGCTTTGCCTTGGAACTCATCTGTGAAAAATTTATAGCATAGATGAGGGAGATTGTAGGTGATTAGGCAGATTTGTTGTTCTTGTTTTGTTCTAATTTGATTTTTTAAATATAGTTTTTGTTTTCTTCACTTAAGCTTTGAAATCATAATGTAAAAAAAACCCAAAATAATGGATTCTTTACTCTGATTCTATTATTTTTACACTTTCATTAGTGCATTATAATTATACATCATAATGAGCTACAAACTGATGAGATAATATATGCACACAACACTTGCTGTGTTTCCCTCTGGATCCAACCTCACTCCCTCCCCTTCCCCATACATGTTATTGAGATTGGTATTGATAATTTAATTTATGTATATAGCATTATTTAAACTGTTACCTTCATTGTGTGTCTATCTCCTTCCTCCTAAACCCATTGGAAACTTCTACTATTTTTGCAGGTTCAGATCATCACTAAATAGTGAAATATTCATTTTCAATACAGTAAAAATTTGAGTACATATTTATTCTTACTTTATCAACACCCACAGGGGAAAGAATAAAACTATGATGTATTTCCAATATATTCTAGTCTTTCAAGGAAATGATTTCCAGTTGGATGATTTTTTGTGATAATAATTCTTTAATAATGCATTATTCATCACAAATAACATAATATCTCCCCAGTTAAATCCCTCGGGGACTTAGAGGAAATCACCCAAACTATTAACATTTGAACAGTCACACTGCATTTTATGGCAATGCAATTTATGATATTGAAATAGGAAAAGGATTTGATAACAATGGGTAGTTAATACAGGATAGATTTTCTGTGATCCCCTGTTTTTTATTATCTTATTGTCACTATGCCAAATATATTATTTTGTTTTAAATGCATAAAATCCAAATGTTACTGTGATACTTGGAAGTAGTTACATAAGATTGGACCTTGCTGTATAAAGGAACAGAGAGGCAGGTGTCCCAAGCATCCATATTTGACAACTCCTGGGTCCAAACTTATCTTAATGCAGACTCTGGCTCATTCCTGATTTCATTAGAGATTAGATGTGAACTATGATAAATTCTATGAAAATTCCCTTTCAACTGTAGATTATGAGAGGTTGGTCATTCTTGAAGGAGATTGGTCTTACACCATAATAATACTACTGAATTATGCCTAATAAAGGAGCTGAATCATATTATTTTAGAAATCTAGGAATAGAGCAGCTCTGTCATGAAGAGATAAGTTTAATGAGACCACAATTATGTGAGTCCACCCTGAAAAGATTCTGGACTTTGTTCGAACAATGAAAGAAAGGATTGTAATAATGAATAATAAAGGCATCCTTTTTCTTTCCTTATGGGCCACTTTATTTCTCAAGGTAGGAAATAAATAACTAAAAATTCCCTGAGGTTTTCTTGGCAGTAAGTAGTGTATGATTTTTCTTAAACTACCACTAGATGGGACTCTTATATCCTTGTTTTATATTCATGGTGCATTTATTCACAACTTCTTTGGGGGTTTAATGTACTCAGTAAACAAACAAACAAACAAACAAACAAACAAAAACAAGAAAGATACAGAACTAGGTATTAGAAAGTCTCTGTCCAGGACATTTGCACATGACATTAAAGTTTGAAGTCTATGAAGTGCATATTCTAGTTTACATTTTAGAGATAAAGTCATTGAGACTCAAAAAGCAAAGAGAAAAGAGAGAGAGAGAGAGAGTGAGAGAGAGAGAGAGAGAGAGAGAGAGAGAGAGAGAGAGAGAGAGAAAGAGAGAGAGCAGAATAATTTTATATTAGTTGGGAAATTTTATATATAGTGGGCATATTTGCTTATACTTTGTCTTTCCAATAATCTAGAAAAGCATAATTTCCATTTTGCAAGTGAGCAAAGTCCTGAAGCCTAGCAAGGTCACATATCTCCTGGGACATAAACAGAATAAAATCTCAGATTGGCTTTAGTGTCCATTTCCCTCCAGGCTTAGCCACTTTTTGAGCAATTTAAACACTTTAATACATGATATAACTTTTAAATCTATAAAGATCTTAGGGGCTACAGCACTGAAATGCAAGGGAGGGTTAAAATAACAATAATGAAAAATATATGATATAAATGTATAAGTGACTGAAAAAAAGTCCTACTTATAATTTAGTAATAAAAAATATGGCATTTTGAGTTAGGCTAACTGGGTTTGTATCTCTCTTCTATCACCTGCTAGCAGTGTGATCTTCAGTAAAATATTAAATCTTCCTTAGCTTGAATTTCTTATTTGTGAACCAGAATGTAATATCTAACTCATAGTATTGTTATGGGAATTATACAAGTTAATACATAAAAATGTGTTAGAATAGGAACTGACATAATAGATATTCCTAAGTGATGTTTTCTTCTAAGTTTTTTTCTATCTAGGATAGTGTAAGAATATGTGACTTATATGCAAAAAGCATCCATTTATATAATTAAACTTATGTTTATATTATAATGTTGTGATTAAACTTCTGTTTCATTCAGAAGCTTACTATATTCATATATATCCCTTTCCTTATTTTTGTATATCCCTTCTTATAGAATCTGGAAGTATCATCACTACTGCTATTGTTCACAATTTTTAAAAATTACTTCCTTCATTCAGTGAACTGACTGATAGTGAGCAATAACCATTGGTGGAATTTGATCTTGGTGGGAACATTTTTAAAAAAGCCTGTGCCCACAAGCTGCTCAAAGTGTGGAGGCCTGAGACATGCATGCAAATAAATAAATGAAGCAAAGGATTGCAGGTGCTGAGAGAGGAATATTCCAAAATAAGCTAATGGCAAAAAGAAGAGAAGCAATTGTATCTGAGTAAGTCAGAGAAGCCCAGAGGGAAGAAAAATCATGTCAAGCTTTGCAAATTAACATAATGGAAAAGGCCAGATTCTAAGCACAGGGTAAATAATTATCAAAAGCTACACAGAGCATATGGAGAACAGCTAGTGATTGACTGGTGTGTCTTAGGCAAGGGATAGATTTTTTTTAAGGATGGTTAGATAGAATCCAGCCCTTCTGCAACCTTATATCCCATCCTAAGGCCACTAAAACTACTTTAAGGGCATTTGAAGCAAGCAAATAAAATATACACATTTTAGTTGAGGGAAGACTATTGTGTTGAGTAATGCATAAAGTAGATTGTAATGGGAAGAGATTGGATAAAGGGTAAATAGATAAAAAATAATTGACATCTTCCAGGCAAGAAGCAATAAGGGTCTAAAACAAGAGGAATTACAGACCCCAGAGATACTGGGAAGGGAAACACATAGATGTAGTGAGTCTGAGTGAAAGATAGGCACTACAAAATATTCCTAGATCTCTATCTGCATAACTAGATAAAGCAATGTTATTTCCTAGAGTGTGAAATTATGGAAGATGAACTAGGGGATGGGTAAAATTTGAGCCTTCTGTAAGATTTATTTCTTGGTATGCTTCAAAGATTTCTCTGTTCCCCCTGTCTTCTGCAGTCACCTTCCTCCAATGAATTCTACTCATTGTGACAAGGGTAATCTTTCTAAAACTCAGATCTCTTTATATAACCCTCTCAGGCATGCACACTTTCCATTGTTCCATGTTGCAGCCATTGACTAAAGCACTTTCCATGGTTTCATGTATTACAAAACCTTCATGGGGTCTCCCTGGCCTAATCAGCTATAAATCCTCCTTTTGCTATGTTACGACCTAAGAACATGTTTTTGTTTAATTCGTTAAATATATTACCTAGACCATTCAAGTCTCCTTTTATATATTACATTCTCCAGAAAGCCTTTACTAACTACAAAGTCTTGAATAAGGTACCCTCCAGGTAGTTTTAGAGTGATAACCTACTTTCTCTGTCTAGATAACTTGTCTATCAATTATCTCCATCTTCCAGTAGGATTTATTCTCCCTGAGAATATAATTCATGGTTTTAATACACTCATTTCTAACAAAGTGACTGGCATATAGTAGGATGCATACATTTTTAATGAGTAAATGTCATATAAGTCTCAATAACTTTTATCAAGTCTATGTAGAGATGTTCAGTGACAGTCAAATGTTTGACTCCTCAGTTCATGAGATATATCCAGGAAGATTTTCATCATATGGGGGCAGGCTGGGGAAAGAATAAATGAGATTGTCAGGGCTAAGTAAGAAAGAGCAGATTAGCTATATTATATGTTTCAGATTACAAACAAATAAATGACCACTATCAAAAGGAAGGAAACAGGAGTAGTCAAAAGAAAAAAAAAATGTGTGTAAAAGTAGTAGGTCTGAAATTTCTATTTGGATAGGATCATACTGTACGTGAAGGTTTGGATACTATATTGAAGCTGTATTTCCATAGCAAACACACTGAAATGACTTGCAAGAATTAATTTACATATGTTTAGTATTGTTTTTCGAGGTAGTTTTGAATTTTAGGGGGTCAGCATAAAGCATTTTTTTTGTTTGTTTGTTCTTTAGTTTCTTTTTGCCTGTCCAAGTTTGATCCTATTGACATAGCCAGAGCCTAAATAATTACAACCCTCCTTCAGTCAGAGATGATAAAAACATTGAATCTAGCTGTGGGCATCAAATCAAGACTACACTTCTTGTTCTCCCTATAGTTAAGGGTTGCTATTTGATAGCTCTCAAAGAGATATGACTAAAAATTAGATATATAAATTTCAGTTTGTGGCTTAAATTCAGGAATATGCCCTCAAAATTAACACACACTCTACTAGTTCCATTTTCCTCTTTCTGTTTCCTGAAATGCAGACAAGTGTGGACAAGCCTTCCTGAACCGAGAGACATACAATAGAAAGAAGAGGCCGAGGTCACTTCCACTCTTAAATGTCTTATGTCACAATTGTTATATGAGAAGGGGAAAAGGGAAAAAAACTCTATCATTCTACCCTAGAATAACTATTAGTTGGTGCTTAGCTTGATATCTTTTCTAACACTTATATAAGATTTTTAATAGATTTATAAGCACACAAACACTTGTTTAAAAACTGCTAGAATCCCCATATATTTTTCAAATCCAAACTCTTCTCTGAGGTACCATTTCCCTAGATATTAAAGTCTGGAAAAAGTAACTATCACTATGCTTTGTGTATTTAATTCCAAACACACAGGACCATACTTACTCATATGTTAGTTCATTCAGTTGGAAAATACTTGCCAAGCACTATTTGAGACCTTTTGGTTACAGTGGTCTAGTACCCTCACATAGGTTACAGTATGAGGAGACAAGTGGGTAAACAATTGCAATGAATTGTAGTATATTGTGTTATGGATATATGCAGAGTGCTACAGAGTAATATAAAAGTCCCTCAATCCAGAATTGAAATATTTCTTCATCTGCACAGGCTGAAGCTCCACTCCAATTCCACAGGGCTTCAAAGTGCACGTGTGTGTATATGTGAATAACATTTTTAATGCTGATGGCACATAAATTTCAGTCTGTACTTGTCTCTGTCAACATTGTCACTAATATAATCTGAAACAACTGATCACACAACTTAGAGGAAGGAAAATTTATATGATCACAGTTTCTTGAAGATTCTAGGCTTAGTCCATGTGAGGCCAAGGTTTTGAAGCTCCTCAGGGCATGATGGGGAGAACGAGAGAGAGAGCGAGAGAGCGAGAGCGAGAGCGAGAGAGAGAGAGAGAGAGAGAGATAAGATTGATTTAGCTCTTGTATCGTGGAGGTCAGAAGCAGAAGCCAGAGTGAGAGAGCAAGGAGAGGAGAGAACCTGATATAATCCCCAAGGCCACACCCCCAGAGACCCCTCCCTAGCAACCAAACCTCATTTCCAAGACTGTTACTTTATTTCTGTGAGAGCTAGGGGGCATTCTAAATACAAACCATTACAGTTGGCCTCTGGACCCCTAGAACTCATGGCCACCTCATAATGCAAAATGCCTTTAGTTTCTCTCCAAGAATACCCAAAGTTTTAACAGTTTCAGCATAGTGAAAAAGTCCCAAAGCCCAAAGTCTCTTGTGAGACTCCAAGTTAACTCTATGCTGTAAGCTTTTGTGAAAGAAAATAAAAACAAAATACAAGCAAGTTACATTCATCCAATGTGCAATAAGATAGAGTAAATATTCACATTCCAAAAGGGAATACAAGGACCACAGAGAGAAGGGATGGGACCAAAACGGTAACAAAATACAGCAGGACAGACATTTAATCCTGTGACTTTATTTCTGAGATCCAGGACACGTGGTGGTGAGATACAATCGCCATGGGGCCTTGTCAGCCCTACCCCTGTGACCTGGTTGAATGAGATGGGTGGCATACTGGTTATTCCATCTGGGATCCATTACTTGTAGCTTATATACTTTCCTCATGGTCATTTCATGTTCTGGCATTTCTAAATCTCAAGGTTGTTTTTTTCTGGCAGCCTTGACTCCACCCATATAGTTTCACAAATTTCCCGGTTTGTTCCTGTTTGCAGGAATTATAATTCTGACACATATTGCCTGGTTTCAAGGCTTTTCTTTGAAATCTGAGGAGAATCCTCCAAGCCCCTGCCCCCTTCTTTTTCCAGCAGAGTCAGCATTACTTGATCACCAAAATTGACTGCCAGCAGAAGAGGTAGTCATACCCTCTTTAGTCACTGCTGCAGGACCTTCATTTCTTTGATTCTGTACTTGGACTTGAACTGCTATGACCACATTTCTTTCTTTTTTTCTTTCTTTCTAATCAAAGTATCCAACCTCCCTTTATTCATCTTACTTTCTTTCACAGCACCATCTCCGCCAAACTGCAAATCTATAAAGTCTCTCTGCTTTGCTTTCCACTCTAGAAATTTGGTGTACAATTCACCGAATTCGGTTTGGATAGTTTGCTGTTTTGAGAGTTCCTCTGCCAGCTTAATTAGTCCATAATCTTTAAACTTGGCCTCACACAAAAATTCAGGACATGGGCAAAATGCCAAAACGTTCTTTGTCAGAAGGTAACACGTGTGCCATCTACGTTTTCTGTGGAGTATGCTTTGCCCTCCAAAGTCTCCTGAGTGCAGTTTCTACCATTTGCCTTTCTAGCCACATTCTGGCCCTTCCTTTCAACTTCCTCTCACAAAGCAGCTCAAAAGACTCACAAAACACATGACCAAACTTAGAAACTTAGATATAGCAGTGACCCCACTCCTTGTACCAATTTTTGTCTCAGTCAACATTCTCACTGCTATAATCCAGAATGACTGGTCATACAGCTTAGAAGAAGGAAGATGTATTTGCTGACAGCTTTTTGGAGAGTCTGGGTTTAGGCCATGTGAGGCCAGGGTCCGAATTTCAGCATATAGCAGAGAAAGGCAGAGAGAGAGAGAGAGAGGAGGGGTGCGGGGGAGGGAAAATATGCACAGCTGTGTTCTCACATCATGGAGGATGGAAGCAATAGAGAGAACAAGGGAGGAGAGAACCTGATATAATTCCCAGGACCACACCCTAGGGAACCCTCCAAATAAAGCCCCACTTCCAACATCGCTACCTTGTTTCTGAAAGGCCTAAGGGAACATTGTAAATCCAAACCATTAGAGTACCTGTGAAGATTTTTGACATCTTACTAATTTAACAACTAGTGCCCATCGATGTTAAATTAATTTGAATAAATGACTGTATGAGTTTTCTTCTTACTTTCAACCTGAGTATAATTTTGCTTATTTTTCTGGTGAAAGCATTAACTTGTCCAAATCATATAAGTCATGTCTTTCTCAAAATATAGTCAACCTATTTGGGGTTAGAGTAGAGAGATTAGGCAAACTGGTTGAATAATTCAGATATGTAGTAATTAAACTGAATTCTTGAATTTTCCTTCAATTTAACATGGTATTTGAAAATGCTAGATACAAATATTATAACAACATTCTGACATTATAATATAATTTGTTTTTAATGCAATTTAATATTCTCTTGAAGTTCTCCTCCTAAGATTCAGTTAGGAGGAATACTGAACTACTTGAGCACTTGCCTTTCCCTTATCACATACTAGCCACATTCAGAAATTCATGAATTTGCCTTGTCGAGAATTGATCATCTGTTAATATTGACTTATCTTTAAATTTTCAGAGATTGCTGCATACCGTATTGATTTATTATCTTAATAAAACACTACGTAGTTTCCCGGATTATCTGCCAAACTCGAGTACAGTGAAAATGAAATAGAAAGAAGAAAAAACAAAGAATAAACATCTAACTAATAACATGGAAAGTTATTTAAGAAAACAAACATGCATTACAATTAAGGCCCTGAGCTTCATATTTCATTGCTGACATGTGTAGAACTCACAGATGATGACTCCTTTCCTTGCCACAAGATAAAGCTGAACAAACTGAAAACTGAATACTTTACTTTTTTATTTCCAAGAGAGCTGAGGTGACAGGCAAACTGCCTCTCCCAATCATGAAGATGCAGGCATGTTCAGAATGACACTGCCATGTTCAACTTAGTTGGAGAGAAGCACAGAAGTCTTATGCTGGTAGGGACCCTTACATGATAATTTTGATGAATTTCTCGGGATTATGTATGCACTTGTATGAGAATGAGAAACTCATAGAGCCCACACAATATTATAGGGGTGCCACAGGTTCAAGGGCTTTACCTCTAAGAATTCCACCAGGTTCCAAGGCAAGATCTGAGAAAACATCCTTCCTGGCTATGCAGGGGAAGGTTTAGGAAGGATAATAATTCTGAAATATATCCTGACATTTCTCCATAGCAAAAGCCTACCTTCAGGGGAAGAAATGTGGTCAGGGCCTTACCCCAGCTGATGAAAAAGCCTTCCTTCCCATCCAACCACTCCACCTGACTGACTTACCTGAGGAAAGTAGGAGGAAACAAATACATGGCTATCAGGGTTAGGACTTCAAAGAGCTAGATTAGGAATTCTGTGGCTAGGTAAGGGAATAGAGGAATGAAGAAATATTTCTGAATGTCATAGCCTGAGACACAGAACCATAAAAGACTAAGATTTAGTCACAAAACTATAGAAAATTTCGTCCCTTATACTTTGCAACTGTACCAGCCATGAGACTCCAAAAGGATATCAGTAGCTTACAGCAGAAAGAACTGCAAGATGTTCTCTTTGAAAAGGAGTACTAAGAACAGTCAAAAGTTTAGAAGGGAGAGATAACTGGAAGAATTCTAAAGGAATTTGATTTCCATGGTACCTTTGACTATAGCAAGTATTAAACAATAGACATAAAATAAACTCTTAGAAAGCTTAATATAAACAAAGTACATGTCTGTTTATCACAGTTCTTATACCCACATCACATGGCCAGCTTTCAACAAAAGGTTTACAACACATGACAAAAGGAGAAATAAAAGCAAACACAATCAGAAGAGACAAAGCAAATGTCAGAACCATGACATAGATATTAGACTTATTGAACAGGGAATTTGAAGTTTAATGAATCACAATTATTGAATGCTATGGCTCTAAAGGAAAAAGTAAACAACCTTGAAGAGATGAATAATGATGATAGATCTAAACTGTAGGAAGTAATAAAAAGGCATTATAGAAATACATAGAAATGGAGAATGCAATTAAGGGCTCATCAATAAGCTCACATGGCTAAGGAAAGAATCAGCAAGCTTCTCAAAAAGGCATTAGAAACTATCAAAAGTGAAATTCAAGTATAAAAAAGTATAAGAAAACAAATAATCTGAGAGCAGTGCTACAATTTCAATATTTATATAATTACTCATAATTGGAATGTCAGAAGGAGAAGAAGGTGAGAACAGAGCAAAATAAATATTTTAGGTGAAAATGGCTGAGAACTGTCTAAAATATTAATTACAGACAGCAAACCACAGATCCAGAAAACCTTTAAAACACTGGGAAGGACACATTTATAGAGAACAACAGCAAAAACCTTTATTTGCTCATACACTCAAACTGCAGCAAATCGAAGACAAAGAGAAAAATCTTGGGGGGAAAAAAAACTACAGAAAGAAAAATAGCAACAAAAACAAAACAAAACCCTATTTAACTATAGAGAAAGACTAGTCAAATTTATCTTTTAAACAAGAAATGGTCATCATGTCACTACCCTGATTAAAATGAACTCTATAATGGCTAGACATTACCCTGAAGTCAACTTCTACTACTTTGAAATAGTCACACAGTCTTGGAAGTGTCTGTTCCCTTCCTCCTTCTCTAGAGTCATATTCTGCCTTCCTACCTTGCATTTTTTTTTTTTTACATTACTCTTAAATGTACTTCTTTGCCATGTTCTCAGAGTTCTTCACATGCTTTTTTCTAGTCTAGTATTATCTTACCTTCTCTGGTGATCTCTCTAACTTTTCTCCTTATTTCCTTAGGGAAGCCTTACCAAATATAGTCTAGATAGAAGGCCCTATGTAGTTTATCATAGACCTTGCCCAATCAAAATGTTAGGTTGCTATGTAGTCTTTTATTTAATATCTCTTTTGCACACATTACACTCACAGTGCCCAGGACAAAATGGGGATGAAATACATGCTCCCATCATGAAAGAAGAAATAAGTATCTTGTAATTATCCTTTTAAAGTTGTTCATACAGCTTAGTGTGGTGACCCACACTTGTAATCCCAGTGGAGGCTTAGATAGGAGAATTCCAGGTTCATGGCCCTCTGCAACTTAGTGAGAAACTGTTTCAAAATAAAGAATAAAAAATAGGGCTAGGGGTATAACTTGGATGCAGAATGCCCTGGGTTCAATCCCCAGTACCGCAATCAATCAATCAATCAATCAATCAATAAATAAATAAATAAAATAAAATTGCTTATACAGTATAGATCACTGGGGCAGTAGCTTCAATAAATATTAATCCACTCAAGAGCTATTTAACTAGCCTCTACCTTCTACTAGGCACCATTTAAGTTTTGGAAAGAGAATATAGAGGCTTTAATCCACATAGTTTATTGGTGTACATTGGTATGCAATTGTGCAAACCAGCAGACAATTTGAAAAGGACAGGATATGGAAGAGATGTGCATAGTATCAGGTAACAGGTGACTTTAGGTAAAAGTGCCACAGACTGTAAAACCTGAGCTTTGTATACAGCAATATTAGTAGAATGTATGCTCTGGATTACAGAAATCTTTGCTATTTTGTTAATTTATGTGTCTTTCTACAGTGCTGTAGAAAAGTGTCTGACATTCAGTAGATACTCTTTAATAATTTATTAAATGAATGAATAGGAATTAGATAAAAAATAAAAGGGGGGATAACAAGTGACAGAAGAAAGATTCTAAGTTGAGTGAATAACATGTACAATTTTCCACTTCACTTCAACCTGGAGTATAAAAATGACAACCTTTAAATTGTGGATTTTTTCACTGAGAATGCGTTATGATTTTTTATATTCTCACAAACTTTAAATAAGTGGAGTTTGAGTGTATTTGTTTTGTTTTGTTTTTCAGTACTGGGGATTGAACTCATGGGCATTCTACCTCCGAGCTATACCCCCAACCCTATTTTTTATTCTTTATTTTGAAACAGGGTCTCACTAAGTTGCAGAGTGCCTCACTAGATAGCTGAGGCTGGCTGCGAACCTGGATTCTCCAGTCTTAGCCTCCCAAATGCTAGGATTACAAGTGTGAGCCACCACTCCTGACTTGTATTTGGTTTCATGACAAATATGTTATCTACATTCTGATTTTTCTCCTTAACACAGAGGTTTCAATGGTTTGAACATTCAGATGTAGTACAGCCATGAGTTAAATTATAACCACTCCTAGTACACTTAGACCATATTTGTTAATGTTATTTTATGTTGTTTTGGAAGGAATTGAGCTTTGCTTTTACTATTGTGCTGAAAAGAAAGAAAGAAAGAAAAAAAAAAAACAAAACGAGGTCTTTTGTTTCTGCCATTTCTAGTAGTAACCAGCAGGTGGTATCAAACAATTTTATATTTGTTCTTTTGCAGCATTTGTGTCTGTTAGATTTCTGAGACTTCTCATTCCTAACTTCAACTCTATACGTCAATACCAACACTCAAATCTAAACATAATTTTTTCTTTCCTATTTAAATTTGTCTTGACTGTGCTTTCAGGGTGATAATTTTCTTCACATGCACTGAACTCTTTTGATAGTAGAGGCTGGGCTTTATTCTATTGCTGTTTGAAATCCCCACCTTGAAAATGAGAAAACTTTAATAAAAAGGCTCAAAAATTTCCCTGTGGTCACAAGTCTAGAACTCAGACATCTGCTGTAGAGTCCAGTGTCTATCTGTTGCAACCACCTCCTCTGATTTGACTTTCTTTTCTTAGTGCAGTTTTTCATCGACCTTTGCTTAGACACCATTTATTCAGCTACTATGAGATGAAATATCAATCAATTATATAAGTTTTGGGCACCTACACCTTGAATAAGAAATATATAAAATTAAACCTGAATATAAAAGACCGATATGTTTGATATTGTTTGTACAAGGGAAATAACATACATTTCACACATATGCATAGAATTTTAGTGCTTAATGCACCTCAAAAACGTACTTCTTGCCTTGTTATTTTTCTTTTTTTGCCTTGTTATTTTTATTCTACTTTGGATGGAAATCAGGGGAATTCTACTTCTGAGTTACACCCCCAGCTCTTTATTAATTAATTAATTTATTTATTTATTTTGAAACAGGCTCTTGTTAAATTGCTGAGCATGGTCTGAATCTCAGCAGCCTCCCAAGTACTGGAATCATAGGCATGTGTCACCATGCCTGTCTTAATTTATTTTTAATATATATTTATTGGCACATTTTAATTACACATCATAGTGAGGATAAATGTGATACACATATTTATGCACACAGCAATTGTGATTCCCTCTGTATCCCACCCAATAGTCTTCTCCCCCTACATATTAGTGATGTTCCTAGTAACAACTTCACATATGTAATAGTATTATTTGAAATGTCTTCTACATCAAGCCTTATTTTTATTGTCTCTACCTTCCTCCCACAATCCAATTTCACTATTCTGAAGTTCCATTTGTTTGCTATTTTCTCTCTAGTTCCCACATGAGAGAAATGTGTGACTGTTGACTTTCTGAAACTGGCTGATCTCACTTAGCATAATATTCTCTAGTTCCATCCATTTTCCTGCATATGACATAATTTTGTTCTCCTATGCCCAAGTAAAATTCCATTGTGTGTATATACCACATTTTCTTTATCCATTGATCTGTTTATAGATACCTAGGTTGGCTCCATATTTTGGATATTGTGAATTGTGATGCTATAAACATGGATATAGAAGTATTATTATAGTATTCTGAGTTTAATTCTTGTCTACTGCATGTATTTACTGTGGAGATCACACAGAAGTGACAAAGGAAAAATTACTGTCTTTTAAAAAAAAGGGAGTGATTTATACACTGCCCTACAAAGGGTAGAAAGTTAGAAAACCCCTATTATTGGAAAAGAGGCACATGGAAGATTTCTGAGATTTTCAGATAAGTGCATCACTTCTATTGATGCTCAGCTGTTTCTCTTTGCAGTGTAATGGACCAGTAGGCAGAAAACCTGGCACCCAAATATCTAGCCTTTCTTGTGATGTGAAAAAAAGGAAGGTATGCAAGAAAAGAAGGAAGAAAGCATCTGTACAGTTAACAATACTTTTTTCAAATTCCCAGAATTAGATGGAATAAATAAAATTTAGATATATGAAAGATGTGAGAAATAGTCACAGTGTAGATTTCTATTGAAATTGCTATAATGATTTATCAGTTTGAATGAATAAATCTTAATCTAACTTTAAACTCCAACTGTAGATGATGAAACAGAATTCAATTTATGGTTTGTCATCATTTGAACTTGCATTATATTATAGTAGTATTTAAATTTTTTTTAATATTTACCAGCAGTAAGGTGCCCATCAGTCAATCTGAGAATTTATATTTGCATTGGAATCAATAGATGCCATCAAGTATCCATTTTTAAATTAAAGAGATTGCATTTTTTTCCTACCAAAGAGCAAACCAGGTTTACTGCAGGAAAACAAAAAGAAAGAAAAAATAAATAAATATTAAAAGCCCTGCTTTAATTCACACAAGAAACTAGAGTTAGCATCATAGATCATATCCTTATAAATTTTACCCATTAATTTTTTCTTGACATTTCATTTTAAATCACAAAAAAGTAAAACAATAAAAAATCCACAAGTCCATTGTTATTTTTTCATTTAATTTGGATGCTACATTCTTTCCAAATGTTGTAACTGTAGGTAAGTGTCCCTTTTGATTTTTTTTTACTAATTCATATAGGTATATTAATTTTGATTAGCAAATCCAAGTGCTATATTTCCATTAAAATTGAATCAAGAAATTTATAAAACTAAAAAATAGATGTTTTTATAGCCAATGTATAGCTCTATGATTCCATTGTCATATTATTCATAGGGTAGGTATTTAATAATTTTTCAAATTGTTTTACTAATAATAAGTATACTGCAATTTTACCACTCATTTTCTTTTATAAGTGATGTTCTTGTTAATATCCTCTGCATCAATCACTCTATATTTTCTTCCTGTCACTTCATTAAAATAGACTTCTGAATATAGTGTTCTAATAATAAAAATAACAATGTAGATAATATTTACATGCAACATGCCAGACTTTGTGCTAAGTGTGTATTTCACCTTCACAATACCCCTCTAAAATAGGTATGGTTCCTAGTTCTACTTTGTAGATGATAAACTTGATGAGAATATTTAACTCACAATCAAAATCACAAGAGCAAGTGATGTCCTCAGGATTCAATCCTGGTTAATATGGAGCTAGATCTTCAGATGCCCTAGATCTGCTTCATTTAGAAGTAGTATTCCTGGGTCTCAGGTACACCTATTCAAAATATTAGGAGAGGTGACATCAACACAAATGGTGGAGTGTGGAATTCTGAAATCTCACCCTTTCATGAAAATCATTTTAAAAACTGGAAAAAAAACAACAAAATCAACTTTTTCAAAACTTTGTAAATTAACTGAATATTTACAGCAATCTCTGGTGCACTTATTCAAGAAAATATGACTGAGTCTTACTACTACAGTAGTCCCATCCCCCATCACAGACTAAGTAGTAGCCATGAAAATAAGAACTTGCATGTCTAGTACCACAGGAAGGAAAAGAGCACTCATTCAAAAATAATTATCAAGGGTGGTGGTGGGGAGGAAGAATTAATGAAGGAAACACTCCCATTGACTTTATGTACATATGTGAAATTATCAGTGCTAATCTCAATCTCACATATGGGGAAGGGTAGAGGGTGGAGAGTAACCTGGGGAGAAGATTACCAAGTGCTCGTGTGCCTGTATGTTCCTATTAATCTGAACTACATTATGATGTGAGGCTACAATGCACCAGTAAAAGTAAGTTTTTAAAAAATAAAGAATTATCATTGCTCCATCTATATGGTGTCTCCCTGAGAAGACCCTCTCCAAAGGGTTGTCTTTATTTTTCCAGACTTAAAACTCCTGTAGTGACAATGGAAGAACCTGGGCCAGGACAGGGGTGGTTGGCTACAAACATTTACAGCCATATATTTTAATTGTATTCTACTTGAAGCAACAGATAACATTTGGAGCAAACAATGGACTAACCAAAAATATTGGGAGGAAAAACTGGAAAGTAAGTTGTACATAGGAATTTCGGAAAGTACTGACATATTTCTTGGAGTCTACAATGACACATGTGTATCCAGGCTTGTATACGTTCTTGAGAAAGGCCTATGTTCTCAAATCTAGTTTGAGGAAGTGTATGACATGGCAGAGTTATAAACTACCTGGCTGGATATTGCGAACATACCCCAACCTGCACACAGAGCCATATGCGAAAATTAGAGTTGTATGATAAACTTTCTTCCTTCTCCTTCCTTCCTTCCTTCCTTCCTTCCTTCCTTCCTTCCTTCCTTCCTTCCTCCCTCCCTCCCTCCCTCCCTCCCTTCCTTCCTTCCTTCCTCCCCCTACCCCATCTGTCTGTCTTTTTTTGTTTTAGGTATTTAAGTAAAACTGTCCAGTTAGTAGATGAACACTATGCCATTGAATGGATCCAAACTAAAAAATATAGACTTATAGAATCAGTTAAGAAAATTCACTTTCCCATAGTTTTGTAATCCATTCATCTGTCGATGGACATCTTGGCTGTTTCCATGGTTTGGCAATTGTGAATTGTGCAGCTATAAACATAGATACGCGTGTGTCAGTTTGATAGTTTGGTTTCCATTCTTTTGGGTAGATACCCAGAAGTAGTATTATGGGATTTTACTCAGCCATAAAGAAGAACAAAATCATGTTATTTGCAGAGAAATGGATGCAACTGGAAAACATTATATTAAGTGAGATTAGTCAGTGACAAAGAGTAAAAAAAGCATATGTTCTCCCTAATATGCAGATGCTAGGGAGAAGATGGGGCATAAGAGGGGCTCCAGATGAAAAGGAGAAACCCTAGATAAGCAAAGAAATTGACTTAACTGAAGGTGATGGACAGGGTAATGCACATGATGTACTTTCACAAATATATCAAAGTCAATCACTAAACTGAACTTGAGAAGGAGGGAAGGCGAGGGAGTGGGGTGGGAATTGGGGAAGGGGTTAAATGAGAAATATGTACGTATATGCCTTTATCAGCTTGTACCTAACAAAGATGTATGATTACAATGCACCAATTAATAAAAAAAGAAAACTCACTTTTGCGTAGTTGAAATCAAATGTAAAAAGGATCCTCAATATAATTAACAATTAAAAATTTATTGAGAGTCACAGTGGCCAAAAGGCAGGAAAGACTGTCAACCCAAAATTCTGTATCCACTAAAACTATCAATCAAACTACCCTTCTTCAAGTAGAAATTAAAAATTTTCAGATAAACAAAGACTAAGTTTTGTTCTTAGCAGAGCTGATGTATAAGAAATGCTAGCATATCCCCAGGCTGAAATAAGACAATGCTGATTAATAATTAAAATACACAAGCAGAAATAAGGAACAACAGTAAAAATAACTGTATAGGTGAATATAAAAGACAATCTAAATGTGTTTAATTCATTTTCTCATCAAATTTGAGGCAAAACTGCACAAAGAAGTAATTATGCATCTATATTGATGGACATAAAATGTATAAAGATATTATTTGTAACAAAAATATTAAGAGAGAGATAGAAGTATATAAAAGTAAACTTTTGCATATGAATAAATATGTAGATTAAAGACATATAGTTGGATTTCTAGAAATAAACACACATAAGTATAGTCGATTGATTCTCAACAAACATTACAAGATATTCCATCTATTCTTCTCTACAAAAGCCTCAGAAGAAAACATCCTGTCAAGTCTAAAGCTTTTCTGTTTGTTGTATGTGAGCACAATGTGTTTCTGTAAATGTGTTTTTTAACAATGTCTTAGCAGCAGGTGAAGTAAATTTATTTTTCTACCTCTTATTCCCACCGTCACCATAATGGTCCAAGATGCATTCACTCAGGATTAAATAGAATTATTAGTAGTTTGAATTGCTAATTCGGTTCTAGGTGAGGATAAAACCTTTTTTCTTCTTGAAGTAAAAAAAAAAAAAAAAACAAATAAAAAATTTTCAAAATGTAAATGAACTTTCTTTAATATTTGTCTTTTTTCAATATATCTCTTAGGTATGATAATTAAGCTTTTATTTGATCTCTAATAAAAATAGGTGTTTGTATCCATTTTGAGTGCTGATGTCATAGCTCACCTGGAGCTATTGTATTCTGTTTTCTTGACAATTGTGACTTTTTATTGGTCAACTTTTCATGACTATGATAAAGATAACTGACAAGAACAATTTAGAGACAGAAAATTTTATTTGGCTCATAATTTTAGAGATTGAGCCCATGACCAGCAGCCCCAAATCAGAAACACCTTGACATCAAGATGTACTGAAAGAAAGAAAGTTGGTCAGCTCATAGCAGCCAGGAAGGAAAGAGAGAGAGAGAAAGAGGAGGCCATGCTCCCAGGAACCTACCTGCTCCAGCTACCTCCCCCCACCTACCTATAGTTACCAACCCATAAATCCATTTAAATTATTGATTCATCAGTGGACTAATCAACTGTTTAGGCCAGAACCCTCATAATCCAATCAATTGCCTCTGGCCATTGCTGTGTTGCCTTGCACATGAAGTCACATGAGGTTTGGGTGGGCATTCCAGAGCCAAACTATAACAATTTCTCTGAGTATTGAAGAAAAGCTATAACATAAAGGAATGGGATTATTTTTTAAAGTAAAAATGATATACAATATTCGTAACAAAGATTCACATTTTACAAGTTTGTTCATGATGGTTTGTTTTACTTCCTACAGATTCTAAGCTACATTGTGAAAGAAATTATATCTTCATAATGTTGAGCAACCCAGAATTAATTTTATACGTATGCAGCTGTACTTGAATAAAGAAATTCTTAATCATAGTTTCATCATGATCACTGTTGTGGGTGGTTAGCTGTTTGCTTACCATGTTTCAAATAAATTATGAAAAAACTAATGTGAGGCTAGGATTTTTATAAAATCAATGTTAATGAGCAATAAGTCAATTTAAAGTGCCTGCATTTCCTATAGGTAATTCAATAGTCTTTTAAATCTTAACTGTACTTAAAAGTAGCAAAGGTAATTTATACAGAAAAATAATCTATAGACATTTTCAGAATCAATACTTCAAGAAATATTGTAACCTTTTAAGTACTGTTTTGCTTAAATACTGTATTTTCTTTGCACTTTTTGTACTGTTTTCTTACACTATTTTTAATGGATTAAAATGCACTGAAAATAGCCTTTAGGGAAGTAAAAAGAGAAAAGAATAACTTTGCAATACTGTCCTTCTGGTGCCTGTTGATATTTTTGTTTCCTGTCTTTTGCAGGAGTGACAACCGTTTTAACAATGACAACTCTAAGCATCAGTGCTCGGAATTCTCTCCCCAAAGTGGCTTATGCCACTGCCATGGACTGGTTTATTGCTGTTTGTTATGCATTTGTGTTCTCTGCCCTAATTGAATTTGCAACTGTTAATTATTTCACCAAAAGAGGATGGGCTTGGGATGGGAAGAGTGTAGTAAATGACAAGGTAAGTAAGAACTCCCTTCTCATCTTAAGAGCATCTCCTAACATATTCAGCTGGTAGCAGATATGTTCCTACAATTTGACATTAAGAAAAATTTATCTATTTAGATGAGTGTGTGTCATATGCTTTTTAAAAGTGTGTTCTTGCCTGAAATCCTTTAGGAGTGCTTACAGTAGTAATATTTGCTAAAAATCACTTCCCAGCTGCTATTGAGCTTTATGTGTCAGGCACTGTGCTAAGTTTCATATATGCTCTCTCACATAATCTTTACAGCAACCTTATAACAAGGGTTTCATTTAAATTTTGATTTTTATGGATAAATAATCTAAAGCTTATTAAACTTTTTTGCTTGCCCAAACTCACACAACTGATTAGTAAATATACTTGAACCCAGATCTGTCTATCTGGCTGTCAACTTCATGCTCTTAAATCACTACACTGCACAATAATAGAGATTATAAAAATAAAACAGATATTAACTCCACATGTGATAGAAGACAGTCTTTATCAATGGGTAGAGTACTCTTCACCTATCCCTATCTCTTGTGCTTGTTTATAAAAACCAGAGAGCATTTTTATCTTTCTCATGTTATATGAAATAAATGTGTAGGTGATGGAATGCCTAGGATTCTTAAATTTCTCATAGAATATATATATGTATATACATATACATATATATATGGAAAAAGTTATTTGCTTTTGAGATGAATCTATTTTAAGATTACTGATATCCATTTTTTAGGTTTCAATTATTGAAGCTACTGGGTATTTTGTGCATTTATAATAGCTGTTTCCTTTATCACTTTATACATTACTGTCTACCTCAAGAGAAAGCTTTGAATCAGAAGATATATAAAATATTCTTAATAATAGTGGAAACTTCTCTTTGGAGAATTTATTTTAACACTATATCAATTTAAACCCTTTATTCATTAAACTTGGAATAATATATTTGATAGTTGATTTCTTTTTCAGTTATTTGAATATATTTTTCATTTCTATGACATTGTGCTATAATTATACAAAAAGTGAATGGTATAGTTTAAAAATCTTGTTTTTTTTTTCCTTAATGATATAAGATATATAAGTTTTAGTCTTAGTGCTGGTTTATTTCATTTTATAAGTTGAGTATTTTTGCCTACTAACAGATACACTGAATAAATATTAAAAGGAATCTGATGAATTTGCTATGCATAACTTCTAGGCTATTTCAGCATTTCCATTACATTTTATAGTTGATTTATGTTTTCATTTTCCATATAGTGTACTGCTTTTTATTTTACCTATGTAATTACTTCTTTTTAGCTAGATTGGTTACGCACACACACTTTTAGGCTAATATTTTAAGACAAAATATTAGTCCTGTGTAAACATGCCACAAAAGATAAATTATAATGTTTTGTGGTATAAATCTCTGTGTAACAGCTTGTTTAAAAATTATTTTCAATATTAGGGTTGCTGATCAAAATGACACTTTGATTTGGCTTATGAAAGAATATGCCTTGTCAACCCTTGAATCTGAAAATAGAAGTAACTATAAATAGAAAAATTAATGTCTTGTAAAAGGAACAACCAAATACTGACAAATACTAGATTTTAAGTCTGCCCACATGTGAAATCATAAATGGCAAATATATATCTGTGTTGACATCATTGGTGTTTCATCCTAATATTTAGGAAAGCAACTAACATTGTTTGTGTTATTTTAATTCTGTGGTTTAAAGATAACTTTACATCAGGCATGTTGCTTGCTGTTATTAACTTCTCTATGGCTAGAGTGATTGGCACAATGCCTGTCTATAGGAAGCACCTCAAAAATATTTGTTGAATTAATGAGTTTCTGATTTTAAATCTGGCAATGTAATACCAATGTAATACCAATGAAAGGAATTCTTTGCCATCATGGAAAGGTTTTGTGCTGAGGGTAAAACTTTATGTTGTTGAGATTTTAACGGGGTACTCTAGGTAGTTTCACAATTCAAATGTATTGTGAGAGGTAGTTCCTAAACTTACATTGGAAATAATGAGACCCTTATAATGAAAGGAAATCAAGTAGAGTGCCAAGAAGTAGCCTGACTGCCTAAAAATATTTCAGAGCATATGCCTCTATTGTAGTTTTTCTTAATTTAATTTTTAAGTAGAAAATAATAGTTTCCTTGAAATAGAGAGTCTCTTCTCTCCCAGGCCATATAGTGTCCTCTTAGACTAATCTGTCTGGAGAAAGTCCTTTGCTTTTGATATTAGTAAATGTGAGTGAATGCAATTAAATTATCATTCAATATGAAGAAAATATGAAAGTTCTTTAAAAAGTTCTTTATAAAATATGAAGTATCAATTTACCGTAAAAGAATAATTTCTGAGAGACACATATTGATATGGTATGTTTGAAAACATGACACATAGATATATCTAAATGTGGATTTCATGAACTACAGTTTACATATACATCATGCTTAAATGATATATGAAGTTAGTTTTTTTTTACAAATAAACAAATAAATCCACTCCTTTATGTTGAAGTTAATTTTGACCCCTATGTTAGAAAACAAAGCTTATTTTGCTCTCCGATCATGGACAGGATGTTACATGACTTTTAGCGCCATTTGTAAAATAGGACAACAAAACCTTATCATTCTGAAAATTTTATACTGGATCAAATAATCTAACTCTAAATTTGTATGCCTTTCTGAATACAATCCATGTAATTCACCACATAAAAAGAACTAAGGACAAAAATCACATGATAATTTCAATAGACACTGAAAAAGCATTTGACAAAATCCAAAACCCATTTATGCTAAAAACACTGCAGAGAATTGGAATAGAAGGAACAAACCTCAACATCATAAAGGCAATATACACTAGACTCACAAACAACATTGAATGGGGAAAAACTACAAGAGTTTTCCTCAAAAACAGGAATAAGACAAGAATATCCACTATCACCACTCCTTTTTAATATAGTACTTTAGACTCTAGCCAAAACAATAAGACAAAAGAAGGAAATCAAAGGACTATAAATAGGAAAAGAAGAATTGAAACTATCTCTATTTGCAGATGACATGATTTTATACTTAGAAGACCAAATAAAATCAACCAAAAGGCTTTTAGTACTGATCAACCAATTCAGCAGTATCTGGATACAAAATCAATCTTAAAAAAATCAGAAATTTTTCTGTATGCCAACCATAAATCCACTAAAGAATAAATCCAGAAAACATTTCCACTTATGATAGTGTGATTACATATTTGTGATTCAACTTCTTCACCAATCATATTAATTATAACCAAGTTTATTTTAATAAGTAATTTGCCCACGGCCATTTTTTTTCACATTGATTTACATATAGTAAGATACTGAAATTTCTATATTTTCTTCCTTAACTTACAAACTCCTTCTTTTTCATTAGGCTCTATCTGAACTTACTTAATCTCAGAACTTTCCAGACTGACATAATTGACTCTCCCCCATTGTATTTCCAAAGTACTTGATACAAATTCCTTTTATACCAGCTTCTTAAATTATAATTGTATTGCAAGTAAATATTTTTCTGTTACTAGATTACAAGAGCTGAGAGGATGATAGTTTCATTTTATTAATTATTTTATTTTCTTTATCAGAGCATCTGTCACATAGTTTATTTCAATTATATTTTAATATGCGTTTTATTGATGAATTATATTCTCAATCATAATGGAAATTATGTTGACATTGATATACATGCACACAGCACTCGGTACCTCTTCACCTCCCCATCTCCCCCTTTCCCAATACAAAGTACTAAAATTGACGTTGGTATTTTCACATATGTACACATAGTCTATGAGAGTAATTCTATTAATGATCTTCATTCTTCCCCTCTGCTTCCCTTAGACAAACTCCCTGGCTCCATTTTGTCTCTCTTCCATTATCTGGAGTCCCTCTGATATCCCAATTACTCCCTAGTTTGTGCATATTTGAGAAAACATATGACTCTTTACTTTCTATGACTGGCTGATCTCATTTAACATAATAGTCTCCAGTTCATTCAATTTTCTTGCAAATGACATATTTTTTTTTCTTCTTTATTGCAGAGTAGAATATCATTGTGTGAATTTCCCATAATTTTGTAATTAATTCATCTGTTGATAGACACCTAGGCTAGTTCCATAATTTGGCTATTGTGAATTGTGCTGCTATGAACATGGGTGTGCATATATTACTGTAGTTCTTTGATTTGGGTATAGCTCGATCATATGGTGGATCTGTTTCCAGTTTTCTGATGAATCTGCATACTGATCTGCATAGCAGCTAAACTAATTTGCAGGCCCACCAACAATGTAGAAGAGTTTCAATTTCCCCACATGCTTGCCAATTTTTATTGTTTTTGACTTTTTCATAATTGCCATTCTGATGGGGGTTAGATGGAATTTCAGTGTATTTTTGATTTGCATCTCCCTGATTGCTAAGGATGTTGAACATTTTTTCATGTATTTATTGGCCATTTGCATTTCTTCTTTTGTGAAGTGTCTTGATTGGGTTATTTTTTTCTAGTGTAAATTCGTTTAAGTTCTTTGTGTATTCTGAATATTAGTCCTTTATCAGAGGAATCAGTTATATTTTGAAAACTCAACTTTAATTCCTTGAGATTGCTTTCATTTCTAAATCTGAGTCAGTAAGTCTAAACTGGCTGAGAAGCATGGAATACACTAGATGATAAATTACTTAAAACACATACATAGAAACCTAGTACTCAAAATATTATGAAATGTGCCATTGTTTGATGAGTCACTATTTAATTCATAGAAAACATTGCATTTTTAAGTGTGCTTATTCATTTATTTGCATTTAACATCCTATCCTGTTCCAAAAGAATTTCAGGCAGCATAACAAGGAAAAAATGTGCTTAAGCTACAATAAAATAAAATAAAAGTAGGAAATCAGTATAAAAAATAGATTCTAATATGGCCAAAATTGGGCCAGTACGTTAACTGCAGTCCACAGCTATAGTAGTTGAGCTTCAAATTCTAAGTCTCTTGGTAATAAAAGTAGCACATGGAGGGAAAAAGTAAATTTTCTTTAATCAAAAAATGGAAACATAAATTTTCTCTGAGAAAAGTTTCTTCTCACACAGAAATGGCTTTTTTAAAAAATTAGAATACCATGTGGTTTTATAATAGGGAAAATTGGGTACTATAGATAGTGATGTCAGATTTTTCCCAATAAATGCAGTAATGAATTTTATATTGATGTTTCTTGTAGTCCCCTTCAATAAAAGCTGAAGGCATTATATTTACATACAACTCAGTGAAGGCAATTCTTCAAGGAGCTAAACTAATATGGTCCAAGTATCTAGCTTTCTCATGGCCCATTTTAAACCAAGAAAAGACTTTAGAGTACTTAGAAAAATGGATGGACTGTTTAACCATCACACAATCTTCTGTAAGTATCAATTTTCTTAGTCAGGGTGGTTAGTAGACAGTTGACAGTAACATTATCTGGCCAACGATCATGTTGTTGCTTTACAAGTGAGGCTTTTTAGCCACCATGATAACTGTAAAAAGCCAACATGGTTTGGTAGAATAGCATAAATATGCCCTTCGTAAATCTGAATAATTCTCAAAAGCCTGTCATACTCAATGTTTGATATGAGAGTCCCATTTTATTATTGTAAAGGCAACCTCTGAGATTCTTTCCAACTCTGAAACCATGTAATTGTTATTTTTCTTCACCTAACAGATTATATCACTAGTAGGAATAGATATTTTAGACAGACCATTTGTTCAAATTACTAGAACATTATTGTCTCGACGACTCAAAGGAAGCCAAGTGTGGCTTGACATCAGTTTGTAAGACATTTTGGATTCTGTGATCCATTTTTCAGACTTAATACTTTACATATATATTGAGAGACTTGAATAGTGGGATGAGCTCAAAATATTGTGAATCTTATAAAATGCCATTTAACAAGTCAGTAATTAGTTGGATGTGGTGGTGCATACCTATAATCCCAGCACTTGGGAAACTGAGACAGGAGGATCGCAGGTTTGCAGCCATGCTCAGCAACTTAGTGAACTCTTAGGAGTTTAGCAAAATACTGTTTCAAAATTTAAAAAAGGTTGGGTTTGTAGCTCAGAGGTAGAATGCCCCTGGGTTCAATCTCCAGCACCCCCCCAAAAAAAAAACTTAAAATAAAAATAAAGTATATAATTAGTGTAGGTGGTATTACGTTTTTGTTAGACTTCACTGACAATTGAATTGCCAACAAATTGTATGACAGCATAGTTTAAACTCTTTTTCTCCCAGATAGTGTATGAAATCTATTGCTTATTGGTTTTGTTTCTAAATATTATACTTATTCCTTCTTTTTCTGTATAGGTCCAATCACAAGTAAAATAAATTCTATAGTATTGCTTTTTGGTTGAGATTATTTTATTAGTTCTCAGTCTTCCACATCTCTACATGATAAAATTGAAGACTTTAGGGTAATTACATAACAGAAATGTTGAATAAGCTATTGAAATCTGTTTCTATCAATCTAACAAAGTATTCTATCCTATAAAATATATTCTCTTATATATGCCACATTTCATATATAATTTTTTACCATAGTACTTATTGTAGTAGCTGTCACTCATTTATCATTACACACATGTCTTTTGAATCTGCTCTGTGCCAGAAACTATACTAGGAAGCCGGGCGTGGTGGCTCACGCTTGTAATAATCCCAGCATTTGGGAGGCATTTTTAAGTGTGGTTCGCGGCCAGCCTCAGCTACCTGGTAAGGCACTCTGCAACTCAGTGAGACCCTGGTTCAAAATAAAGAATAAAAAAAAAAATAAGGCTAGGGGTATAGCTCGGAGGTAGAATGCCCCTGAATTCAATCCCCAGTACCACAAAAAAAAAAAAAAGAAGGAAAGAAAAAAAAAAAAAGAAACTCTGCTAGGAGTTATATACATCACAGTCTGTGCCTTCAAGCAGCTTACATTAAGTGAAAAAGAAGAAAAATACGCGTGTTTGATATTATATAGACAAGTGCTAGAGTGCTGTGGAAGGTCACAGGAGGGCTACTTAATACAAACAGTGGAAGTGATGTCTCAACTGGAGTGATTCAGGGCTGAGTCAGTGTTAACCAGGTGATGGTAAGAAGGTAAAAAGTATCTGACTTGAGGACCAATGTAAGATCATGTGCCAGTGAATAATGGTGCTATGCACAGGTTAGGAAGTGGACGAGGGAGCAGAGATTTGGACAGAATGTGAGAGAGCATTAGGTGGAATGTATTTCTGGACAGTTAACATTTTAATTATATGAGGGACATGAAAGTGGTAAAGTATAGTAAAGCATAGTAGCTAAGTATTCTGGAGAAATATTTTATCAGTCACCCATGTAAAAGTATTAAAAGCCTTGAATTGCTTAAAACTAAACAAAATAGCACTGTCTGTCTTCATCCCCCGTTCTACTAATTTATACCATTCTTAGCTTTTAATGTCACTTTAAACAATGTTTACTTCAGGAACACAGTCGGTATTTGTGATTTTGTTTTGTTTCTACCACTGCTGGCTTTATCCTCTGAGTGGTATGAGGTGGCTTATCTAAGTGCCTCAAAATAGACATAGAGCATCGGACGCAATTAAACATGAAAGTAGGTAGTAAAAACTATCAGAACTTTTCTAGTCCTATAAACAAGTTTTATAGGAGCACTAAAACTGGCTTCATGGTAGTAAGTACTCTTTTGAACAGTTAGCACAAAAGTGAATTTCAATGGACTATTTTTTTCCCCAATAGTTTGTGTGCAAGCAAAGGTTTACACTAAATAAAGTAAAATTAGTCTGGAGAGGTCAAAGCGTGGCCCAAGTGTTCAGCCTGCCATGGCTTGATTCAAGGCATGCATAATATTCAAATAGCTCTCTCAAATAAAATATCTTTCAAAATTGTTCTTTTCAATAAAATTTGGTAGTGAATAGGACAAAGTAATATCTCCCAATGATAGCTTAGAGTGTGAATATTTCTTGGTATTATCAATAGCAAATCTATATCCTATGAAGAACAATGACAGAATGTATCATGAGATCTTAATCTGTGTACTCTGTTAGAAAATATTAGGATTATAAGTCAGCTGTGAATATGATAATATTTTTCTCTACAAGACTTTGTAAGATTGTGAGCCAGAAAAGTCCTGCTGTGCTGTGTTTAGGAATTGAGGAGATGTGACACCATATGGATGCTCTGCCTTCCATTCAGTGAATTGGTAAGAAATTACAGGTGCCAACATTAGGTTCTTGACTAGTGATGGAACATATGGCATTGTTACACTTTCCTTGCAACTGGTCCTGAAAATGGTAAAGTTTCCAAATTATAAGGGAATGTTTTGAAGCCCAAATTGTCACTTTGTTTACTGCCAATCATTCCTCTGAAGCTTACACTTCATATATTGAAGCCATATTTTGAATAATATAATGAATAATATAAGAACAAATATAATGAATTTTGTCCTTTATAGCTAAGCCAATCAAAGTTCTAAACCTATTTTGAAAATCATTTAACACTGCTTCTTATAGAGGCTACAGTGTTAGAATGAAACAAAAACACCAGCGTGTACCAGCTAATAGAGCCCTTCTGGCTGTTTACCACCAATGTCCATTTCTATTGGTCAGAGTATCTATTCTCATTAGTTAATTACTCTGCTCTACAGTTTAAAAATATTTTTGCATTGATTTTTCATCTCTGTGCAAGGGTATAAAGGGTATAAAGTGAGGTACAGGAGGGATATTGTTAAAATTAGTAGAGTTCCTATTTGTAGATTCTTGTTGCAATAAAAGATATTTACATTTTATATTTCAACATCTAAATGTCTAACTGGTACACCATAATTCCTTTCACAAAGCCTTCCTTGAGTTTTTTCACATAATGTTTATGTCCTCTGCTTCCAAATGGATAATAAATTATATTATCTATACATCTCATATGCCAGTCATCACTGTCTACTTGTTATAGCTATAATTGTCACTCCACTCCACCAGGAGAACTTAGAGTTCTCAGTGTGGCTAGACAATACATTAGTTCAATATGGCTTTGTTATCATTAACTTCCTTTGTTAAAATCAGAGGTTGAAGCAGAAAAAGGTTAAAGATCTTTCTGAAGCCCAAATTTTCTGTAAGTGTAACTTGATACCATTTAAAGTGGTGCTTAGAAATAGTTGAAATAATAATATCATCACTATATTTCATATACTTTTTGAGTTAACAAGTCCTTTTTGAAGACTGACCTAGGAATATAAGCCTCCACCCGAATATTTTTTTTAAAGTAACTCCTAGTTTAAAATAACTTTCTCAGACAACAGGAAGCCTGGTCAGGTCACAAACTCTGTTTAGCCTCCATCTCTGAACTTACAAAATGAAATCACAATGGAAATCACTTCCTATTCAGCAGTAAGATTTGCCACAGATGATAGCATAGGCTTCTCACTCAACCTGACATGTGCTAGTACTGAAAGATGTCATCCATTATTTCTTTACTAGATAGACACTTGGTAGTTATCCTCCATTGTATCATTAAAAACTATATGCATGGTTAGGAAGGTGAACTGTTATTATCAATGGTAATCGCTTACCCCATATTCTTTCCTATTCCAAACAGATCTGGGAGAATGTTTTATGAAAAGGAAAACAAACAAACAGGAGAGGGACAAACTATGCCAACAAAAAATGGGAAATCCAGGCCTTTTTCCAGAGCCTGCTAGGATTTCAGAGCTCCTTTCTTATTTAATTTTATTTAAACATTTTGAAAATTCTTAATTCAAGTAACTGATACACCAAAATCTATTTTAGTTGTCCTGTAAAACTGGCTTTCCACCTCTTACTATTTTGAATAATTTATTGCTGGCTCAATATTCTTTGCATTTAGATAACTTACAATATATTTGTATTAGTATGGAGACAAAGATAAATACTGTGTATTTTTAGGTTTCATTAATTCAGCTGTGTATTTGGTGCCTGCCTCATGGAAGGCTTCAGGCTAAGTGATAAAGTTATAAAGGTGAACAGGACATAAGCTGCCCCAGCTCTCACTGTTACCCTTAAAATCTAGTGAAAAAGGAAGATGCCAATCAAATGACTAAGAAAGTATTTACACACTTTCAAAAAATGAAATGATGGGAACAAATTTGAGTGTTCTGAAAGAGCATCTATGGGGAAAAATGCTACTGCAGATAGAGTAATTAAAGAAGGTTTTTCTGAACAAATGACATCTAAGCCCAGACCAAAATATGAGAGGTAATTGTTACATGAAAAAAATGTGATGGGAAGAAGGCATTCCAGCTTGGGGAGCTAGGCATCAAAATAAAGAGATATCCAAAAAGCTGAAGGCATTTCACTGATATTTGTAGTTAATGTACAAAGAGGAGAAGTCATGGAAAGAAATGTTTTTATTCCAAGCTTTATGAGATAGTATTTGGGAGATTTAAGCATAGGAGTGATGTGATCCAATTTATGTTTAAACAAGATCCCTGTGACTACAGTGTGTCTAATGATTGAACATGGTCAAGCCAGGCAGGAAGAGCACAAAAGGGATTGCTTGGTTCAGATAGTAATTAAGAGTGAGTCCAGGGTTGGTAGTAACTGAACTAGTGATTGTAACATAAAATAATTTGGGGATGAATTAGGCAAAAACACAAGTTTTTCTTTCATTTTCCTTTTTTGGTCTTAGTAATTTTTACACTGTCATGTGTATAAAGTTACAACTTGCCACCATCTGAGTAAAACATTAGTGAATGATTTTTACATGAGGTGAGAGGAATCCTGTTATCAAGCCAGAGATTTGTGATCACTTATTGTATAAGAATATCCCCATGTTTCACTTATTCATTCACTCATGAATTCAAATATTTGAGTGACTCATAAGAGTAAATATATTATATTGCTTATTAAAGTTATGTTTCTCTATTTTATTCTCTGTGTAAATAACAAAAAATGATTTTTGTAGGAAAATGGTAATGAATTGATATTACTCTGAGGCTTTCCTCACCCCCAATGGTTTTAGAGTTTAATACACTCATATCATTATTTTCCTAACTTCCTTTTTCATCATAATTTTCTTCAGAATTTGAAAGAGAGTTTGGAAAATGCTATGCAGCAGACTCAATCCACATTCTGTTAATTCTTGTATTTTTCAATAGAAAAAAGAGAAAGCCTCTGTCATGATACAGAACAATGCGTATGCAGTGGCCGTTGCCAATTATGCTCCGAATCTTTCAAAAGATCCTGTGCTCTCCACCATCTCCAAGAGTGCCACCACGCCAGAACCGAACAAGAAGCCGGAAAACAAGCCAGCTGAAGCCAAGAAAACCTTCAACAGTGTTAGCAAAATTGACAGAATGTCCAGAATAGTTTTCCCAGTTTTGTTTGGGACATTTAATTTAGTTTACTGGGCTACATATTTAAACAGGGAGCCTGTATTAGGAGTCAGTCCTTGAATCTAGACACAGGTTGTCTTTCGGATGTATAGCAACATTAAACTTGGTTTGTTTTCCTTTGTACAGTCTGACTAATAACTGCTAATTTGTGAACCAGTATGTACAGTATGTATATAGTGACATAGCTTACCAGTAGACCTTTAATGGAGACATGCATTTGCTAACTCATGGAACTACGGTCAGAAAGCACCCCATGCCAAAAGAGCCATTGCCTTTTTAAAAGTTTTCCCTAGGTCCTGGTTTAAGATGACCCAATTTGTTTCCTATTCCAATAATGATGAAACTGGAGATTCTCTATCACCCTTTATGAAACCTTTGAGTTAGGTATTATAAGAGTATTTTCTACTATTGCCTAATTATGATTAGAAAATAACATTGCCACTCAAAGTTGAATTCTTCTGAAGAGCAGACCCTCCTCGTACCTGCAGCATCAGCTCCCTTCTTGAGTGCACAGAACCCCTGCTAATGTAATTGGAAGCTTGACACACTTAAGAAAAAAAGCTAGAGACTTGAAATCAGCTTTTAATTATTCTGTATAGTATCTATAGCCATGTACATACACAGCATGACAAACTCAAATAACTATGAGTCACCTTGACAGGATGTTAATTATGCCTACAATTTAATAACTACTGGAATGTCATGGTCATTCTATTTTTAGCTTCAGAATTTATTTGTAAGTAATAATTAAAATCCTCCAACTTAATTCAGTCAATGGGAACTACCTTAAATTTTAAAAAAAGACAATAAATGTGTCTTACTCTTTCCAGGTATGTGTTGCATTAGAATGAATTGGTTTTTTTTTTTTTTTTTTTTTTTTTTTTTTTTTTTTTTTTTTTTGGTCCTGGAAACTGGAAAAGGCATCTAGTTTGGCTGCTATGGAACAACATTCATCTTGGATTAGAAAATTGTGCCAAAAACTCCAACTGAAGAGAAATCATAGCTGTCCTAGACTGTAGGTGAGCACTTACATGATTCTCTTCTTTCCTGTTTACTGCAAATTCTGCCTTAAGGCTTCTTTTCATCAGGACTCAGAAGCCACTAATTATAAAGGAAAGGGCAGTTAGTTGGCACATTTTTCTGTCTTGAAAGCAACTCCTTCAGATAAGAACTAATGTAAATCTGCTTCTGTAAATTGCAACTTTAAATTTCACTGACTCAAATTTACAACAGCTTTGTATACCAGAAAAGGTTTTGGTAAGAGTTCAACATTTTTAAACCGCAACTTTAAAACATCACCAAGATTGTGGATTATTTCACAAACACACACACACACACACACACACACACACACACACACTTAACTAAATTAAAAGCCACAGTTTTCAATTTTATATAATTACTAATTACTTGTGGGTAAATTCATTTTTCTTTTAATATTTAAAGACATCTTTTAGGCCCCTGGAATATTCTAATAAAATTAAAAACTGTGTAAATCATGCCTAGATTCTCAATTTCTGGTGAGTCTGAAATACTTTTATTTGACAAGTACATTAGCAGTTATTAGTTGACTTTTAATAATAGATGCACCTTCACAATGATGTTTTTGTAGAAAAACAAGTAGTCAAATAGTGGCATTTCTTGCAATTTTGTACAGTATTTGAGTATAGTGCAAAAATAGGTATGTTCACAAAATTAATAAAAGAAGTATCTTACAGAAATAAGCAAAATCTCAACAAAAATTGCTTTTTCTTTGCCTCATTTTTTCCAGTTCCTTTGTTTTAGTGTGATTCTCTTATGTGTTTTGCATGATTGTGTTAATACCAAGGTTACAAATGCATTTTATTAACAGAATTTGCTGTGAAGACAGCTTTGACATTAAAAATCCCCTCACAATAAGTAATCCATAATCCTTAATAAAATAAAATTGTTATATGAGCCAGTAAATGTATTTCTTTAATTTCCTCCAGTAAAATCTCTTTATCATCTAAATAGTTTTTAAATGTGCACTTTATTCATACATGGAAATAGAAGACATCCTATTTTCATACACATGAATATATAGCATAGCTCTTCTGTGTAGGAATGAGTGCAACAGTATGAGAAAGTACATCATGCTCAAAGGCAAACCATAAAAATGCTTTGTATGCTATGCGTTATTAAACACATTAAGAATACTTTAAAGGTCTGTACTGTCTTCTTAATCTCTGACTATAAACTATAAGTTATAATATTATAATTATGTACATATGTAAATTGTTGTAAGTAACAGTTTCTATATAAAAAAGGAAAGATTCATCTACCTTGGGCAAAGAGCTGTGACACATCGAGGGCAATAGTTTTATTAGTGTTTAAGGCAGATTGAATAATCAGAAAACTTATACTTACTCTTGAAATAATTGAATTGGAACTTTAATTTAAATCATTAAAATATTATTCAGGCCTAATGACATTCTGAAAGTTTAGATTTCTTCATAATGTTGTTCCAAAGTTTCTATTATTTCTCTAATTTTTATATATCTTTACACATTTCAAATTCTTTTATATTTAGATAAATCAAAGAGAGCTTTTGCTGTTGCTGGAAATTAGGAGGATATATTTTAAATCCATGTTAAAGGATTTAAAATAATAGAACCAGAGTTTTTAAAATTATTCACTCTTCCATAAACAGTTTAAAAATAAAAAATGATATAAATTTGTCATCATAAAGCCAATCAATTTTTTCAGACAACAGACTTTTTTTATGCATTAGTAGTGATCTCATTGGCTTACAGAATTACACATAAATTTTTGTAGGCAGTTATACAATAACAAAAGTTATAATATAAACATGTAAATAAACATGTATGTATAGAGATATAATCTTATTATTGTATAGTAACTGCTCTAATTCAACAAATATATATTTTACCTCCTATTCTATACAATGGCCTGAGGTTGACTTTAATATCACTCAAATCACAGTCACAGGATGTAGTTGAAACTTAAATCTCATTCTTATAAATACTTAAAATTAAAGACAAAATGAGACAAGTTAATTTAGTATTGAGAGTTATTTAGTGAATCATGATACCACTACTATACTAAGAAGGTGGTTGTTTTGCTCTTTTCAGCTATACATGTTCCTGTTTGTTTGATTATACAAATGATCATGTAAACACTTAATAACTTTTTTTAAACTTTGGAGATTTTAAGTGCCAATCTTAACATTTGGAAGTCTTTTCAGGGATCTCTCTCTTTCAAATTTATCTCAGGATTGGATAAGCGATCCCCTAGAGCCATGTTTTTAAAAGTTTGCCCTTAAATAGTATATGGTTTATTTTAAAAACTAACACAGAAGCTATTATTTCACTCATTTTTCTTTCACAAATAAATGTGATAAGATGATAGATAATGATGATGATAGATAGATGATAGATAGATAATAGATAAATAATATGCTATTTTCTATATTTCATATCTATATGTTTTTGTTTGTATTACTGGTTGGGAAAACTGAACTTGGCCATGGATTGTGGAAGAGCACCGAAGCTTTATGAACAGTGTACTTTGAAATGACCTGTCATCATTTCACTGAGAGGAGATGGGAAGTCACTTTCTGCACTGTCATGTTTTTTTCAGCATTTACTAAGACTTTATTTTATGTGCTCCATACTTGATGCCCTCAGACATGAGTCTATGAAACATAGAAATGCTTGCTACTTAATTTGAAATCTGGGGTCATATTAATACTAAACACATCATTCCTGCTATATATCTTTTAGTACTTCTTCCATCCATCTATATAATTTTGAGACAATTGTTAGATTTTTTTGAATCTAACATATGAAAATGATTCAAAATTTTAAGGCAACCATGAGCTGACCCACTGCTGCCCTGTAGTGCCATTTATTTTCCTTTTAATTGAGGTCTTATGGGCCCTCTATGCTTTCCTTTTATTTAATGCAAAGTATACAGAAACATAAAATTGAAACTGAGGAGAAGTGCAGTTATTTTTAACATCTACATGCATGGGAACCATGGATAATATACCACAACAACTTTTAACAGTATGAATAAGACAGATTATGATATTTCCCTCTATTGAATTCATTCTTTAATATGAAAGTCACTATTTAATAAAATTCTTATGGAATATATAATATTTTGCTGTCAAACTTAATACAAAATTATAATATTCATATTGTTTTTTGAAAGTTTATATTTTTATCAAATTCAAAGAAAAAAATAGGGAAAGATGTATCAAAGAGAAGAATGCAAAGGAAAAGTAAGGTTGTTGCTAATTAAACCAAGTGAAGTATCTTCTCTTTTTAACTCCTAGAAAGTAGATAATTTAGAAATACAAATGTATGTACAGAAGTATTTTAACAGTCATGATTCAATTACCACAATCATTATGACTAAAATTCTAAATTGGAAACAGTTCATGTGAAAGGCCTTTGGGGAGAGTAATAAATTGTCAAAATCTATGTCTTATAAACTTTTTTTCTTAAAATTCTCAAGTATGAACATCATCAGACCATTATGTTTCCATTTTATTTAGTAAAAACACTACTATTTTTGTTTGTTTAATATAGATATCATCTTATATAGTTCATTTATACCCCACCTTAAAACATTCTGTGCTCTATTTAGCATACAATATCAGATAATGTTGCCAGTAGGAAAGAACAGTTAAGTTTACCTTTCAGTATATAGTAATATTCCCAAAGAGCCTTTACTAAGGTCATAGCTTTGTGTTTGTGTGTGTATGTGTGTGTGTGTTTGTGTGTGTATGTGTGTATGTGTGTGTGCATGTGTGTGTGTATGTGTTTGTGCATATTACCAAGTGTATATGAAAGACCATTTTGAGAAATTCTGATGTTTATGAAATCTAAAATGTTTATTTTGTTAATGAATCTAATTATACATATAGTTCTTGTTAAGCTAGAAATTAACTGAGTCAATGAAATAGCTTTTTCAATAAATCCATAACAAAATATTAATTAATTGGGTTTGAGTTATATATATTGTTAGAAATTTCCTTTCTCCATATATGTATAAACATTTTCCCAATGTATTTCTAGTTGAGACTTTTGAGCCATTAAATTCAAAACAATCTTGCAATTCTGCTTATTGAGGTAAGACAGAAAAATATTTGAATTCCAATTTCTTAATGGACATTTTAGAAACCTCTTTGCCAAATTAATTATGTAGGAGTCCAATACTCCCACACTTTAGGCATGTAATAAATGTTAAGTATTCTTCTTTCTATTAAAACATTAAACATCTGAGCAATCGTTTCCAAATATCAAATAGTATGTAATGTATTCATTACTGATTAGCCTCATACCTTAGCTTTTTAACTGAAATTATTCTGAGTATATTTACAGCTCATTGCATGTTACTCAATTGTACTAAGCCCTTTATATCTTTATATATGTATACAGATATTATTATCTGTGTATATATAATATCTGTATATATTATTACCTCATTCAATATTCACAATACCATAATCACTGTGTGATTCCTGAAGTTCTAGAAGACAAGAACTTCTATAGAACACATCAACCCACCAGTCTAACATAGCTTAGGGAAAGTTAAAAAGTTACATTTTTCTCTAATTTAAATTTATTTTCATACCTTTTTGTAAACATCCATGAAGAAGGACACTCTGCTTTTCAACATGACAATATCGAGAAAATTGCACCATGTGGCAACGAAAAATTCATTTTATGATGTTAGCTGTTTGGTAACATTAGGTACAAATTAGATCCTGACAATACATTGCACTTACCATTTTTGGTCCATAGATAATTATAATGTATTTAGACAATGCTTAAAGTTGATTAAACACAAAAGCAAGTACTTCCTTTTTTATTTTTATTTAGTTTTTCTTCTTCTGCCAGTTTTGTTAGCAAGTGGAGAGGTTTTGTTTTTACTCTCCATACTGTTGGTTTCCAGATATGTAAACCCACTGGTCTTAAAGTATTATGCATGATTTCATCAAATATTTTGTTGTAATTTACAATCTATAAAAAGAAGCCTAAATTGATCCACATAAATGCCATCTTTTTTTTTTACTGTAAGTGTTGAATTAGCTTAGTTGATATGACAATTTTAGTTTTAGACTTTCTTCCTTTTTTTTAGAAGACTCAGTTTGTCACAACATTATGCTCAAAGGAAACTTTATATTATTGGATAAATGAGTATTTCCAACAAAGTTTATTTATAAAAACAAATGGCACTCTGTAGTGGGGATGCACAGAATTACTTTAGAAATAACGTCTTATAGATTTTTCCCAGCATATTCATTTTTTAAATATTCACAAAGTAGTTGAAACTTTTGGCTATATGTTAAATCCAGCATTGTGTAAAGACGTTTAATTTATGATTTGATAGGTGTTAATGAAGCTGAGCTATTAAGTCATAATTATCATGAATTACGCTTTGCCATCCCTGGATAAGTCTGTATTTCCTTGTAAGTCTTGGTGTCTGTGCCATACTAGATTTTAAGTTTATTAATATCCTATTTGTTTTAATGATTTTCCTGAGCAGATACCAATTAAGATTTTGTTGCACTCCAATCTGAAGAATGTGACCTTTCATGAAATATTCCTATTACAGATGATGTGCATGGGAACTTTTAAAACCTTCATATTTATTGCTAAATTAGAAAAGAAAAAAAAAGGAATGATATGTTTCCTCTTGCTACAAATTCATTTTTGTAATTATATGAATAGAGAATACACCACGAAACTCCAAAACTAAACTTTGAATATTCGTTTACTGTGAAATTTGAAATTTTCTGGGTGACACTATACTTATATGGTAGGTTTTTCTGATTTGAGAAAATAATTCAGGAGGTAGTAATATTTGTAATTTGTGACCTTGTTCTAGTAAAGGAAAGCCACTAGTTTTTACGTATGTGAAACTATTTGATCTTTATTGAATGTGTCAGTATGCTTGCTGTTTAAAAACTTTTAATCACCTGCAAATTAATGCTAAACATTATCTTTTTGTACTTATTAAAATTGACTTACATATATATGATCTGAAAATTGTGTTTTTTAATATTCTAATTATTACATGATTGCTAACAAGAATGGAATTTATTATAAATGTGGCCTTTTTATACTGAGATATAACATGATATTTTATAATAGTAGTTTAAAAATTGTTAGTTTTTTAAATTTCTTTTTGAAATAAAAAGTTATAGGGTGACAGGACAAGTATAAATCTACCCTTAAGTTTTTGCGGGAATCATAAATTGTTCATTTAGATTTCTTTAACACATAAAGAAAGTGGTACTATAGAAAAGCTCACCCAGAAAATTGGCTAACTTCAATCATAAAAGGGTCACATTTACATGAAACTATTTAAATAAAATAAATAATTTTTTTCTTTAGATAGACTCAATTTTATCATTCTTTCTATAAATCCAGATATTTTGTAGTTTTCTTGTTAGATCTACTTTCATAATGTAATGCAACATTATTTAAACGATTTCCTCTTTTGATTATTGCTATTCCTGCTAATATTATTGGAATAAAATGTTTTTATATGTCAAAAAGGTATTAAAAAACAAAATAGTTCTTATCAACATGTTAAGTTTCTTATAGGATATTTCTTGGCCCTAGCTGCATTTTAAAACCACCTGAGAGTTCAGGCATGATGGCGCTCACATAGATATATATCTCAGATAATATATATTATATATTACATATCTCATATATATTATACATTGCATATATATATATTGCATAACATATATATACATATATATATATGGCGCCTATAATCCTAGTACTTGGGAAACTGAGGTAGGATGATCCCAAGTTTGAGGCTTGCCTCAGCAATTTAGTGAAATCCTGTTTCAAAAAATAAATGAATAAAATAAAATAGGACTGGTATGTTGACTGGAGGTAGAATGTCTCTGGGTTCAGTCCCCAGTAATAAATAATAAATAAATAAATAAATAAATAAATAAATAAATAAATAAATAAACAAACAAACCACCTAAGAATTTTTTTTTTTACATTGGGTAAATGAGAATTATTAAGTGAGAGTTAATAACGTTTAAAAAGCAGTGAGTGTAATGGTACAGGCCTATAATCCCAGTATTTGGAAGGCTGAGACAGGAGGATTACACATGTTCAAGGTCAGAATGATATAACTTAGAGAGATCCTGTATCAAAATTTAAACTAAAAAGGGCTGGGGGTGAGGGTGTATCTCAATGGCAGAACCCCCTTGGGTTCAATCCCCAGTAACACACATACGCACACATACACACATTTAAAAATATTTCAAAGTAATTCTCTATAGTTCTTTTTATATATATTTTCATTTCATAAACCTACTTATGGGCTCTTATCTCTTTTCTTATGAAGACCTCTGCTTGCTACTCTAGGTTTTATTTCAGAAAATAAGAAACAACCATAAAGTTAAATTGATATTTTATTAGTTTACAATATGTCAAATACTTGTGTAGCAAAGTTTTCTTAGAATTTTATTATTCTGACCAATTAATTAAAAATACTGTCACAGAGCCGGGCGTGGTGGCACATGCTTGTAATCCCAGCATTTGGGAGGCTGAGACCGGAGGATCCGGGTTCACGGCCAGCCTCAGCTACCTAGTAAGGCACTCCACAACTTAGTGAGACCCAGTTTCAAAATAAAGAATAAAAATAGGGCTGGGGGTATAGCTCAGAGGTAGAATGCCCCTGAGTTCAATCCCCAGTACCACAGAAAAAAAAAAATACTGTCACAGTATTTTGTATAATCTGAGGATGTAACTCTCACTGTTAGCCTATGTTTTTAAATCAAATACTTGAAAAATTACTTCCACTCACATTTTGATAATATCTGCCTTGGGTAAAATATGAACAATTAAGATAATGAAATATTAACTATGAAAATTCAGGTCTTAGTAAAAGTATAACCTGCAAAAGGTAAGTTCATCAATAGCGTTCATCTAGTTTCCCCATATTAGCATGGCCCTCCAGGAGTAAAGGTTGCAATTGGTATGTGGGACCTAGAAGACAAAATTATAACTTTCCTCCCTATTGTAAAGAATCCAGGACTAGGAAGAGACCAAGGTTTGATGATAAAAACAAATTATATTGCAAAGAATATTCTCAAAAAATAACAATCAAAAGGTTCAAATGACAAAACCAGAGGATTCGTTGTGAAGCAGAACTAGAATGGAATTCGAATACATTTTATAATTGAGAGAAAGTCTATATTGAGTACCATAAATGAAACCAGAATATCAGTTTTGTCTTTTTCACTCATTATCCTCAGAAATACATACTGGAAGGCCAGGCATTGTGGTGCATTACCTGGAATCCTAGTACTTGGGAGGCTGAGACAGTAGAATTGCAGGTTTTAAGCCAGCCTCAGCAACTCAGTGAAGCCTTCAGAACTTAGTGACCCCATTTCAAAACTAGGAAATAAAAAAGACTGGAGGTGTAGATCAGAAGCAGACCTCCCCTGGGTTCAATTACCAGTATCACAAAACAAACAAAGCAAAAACTAAACATACAAATAACATGCTAGATCACACTAGTATAAGGCAAAATAAAAAAAAAAAAGATGATGTAAATGTTATGTGAAGTGAATAAAAATTTACTTTAATCAGAAAATAGAATAAAACAATGAGTAAATAAATAATCTTAGGATTTGAGTAAAGGGAAGGAGCAATCAAGATTCAAAGACAGGCTTGAACATGGTGGCACACTCCTATTTTTCCAATACCAGGGAGGCTGAGACAGCATGATTGGAGGTTGGAAACCAACCTTAGCAATTGACTGTGAATCTCAGCAATTTTGTGAGACCCTGTTTCAAGAAAAAATAATAAAAAAAATACTGGGGGTGTAGCCCAGAGGTAGAATGCAGTTAGGTTAAATCCCTAATACCAAACAAGCAAACAAACGAAATTATTTATACACTTGGTCTTGTATGTTTTCAAAGGCCAGACTTTGCCTTTTACCCTAAATGTTCATTTATACCACTCAGTATTTATAATGAAGACTGGTATTTCTCTAAAGATTGTAATTTGGTCACTTCTTAATGCCATATTAGAATTTTGATACAGAAATAGTGATCATATATAGAATAAGCTTAACTAATATTTTAAGGTATTTCTGAAAGAAGATCTTATAATTTCACTTCTACTTGTAGAAGAATGAAGTTCTGTTTACACAGAATGTCATTATTAATGACTTGTTATCATTGAGCACACATTATTATTATTTCTATAAAATTAAACCTCAGTACTTAAGTACTTAGTGCTTTAAAAATGATGGAGCAACAACTAGCATTTTAATGAAACAATAAATAATAATTTCCATCATTTCCTGTCATGCTAGTGTATTAGTTGTTTTGAGTACACCATAGAAAAAATTTCATAAATTTTTATAAACTTATATTTGGCATAATTAGGATTCACATCATTTCATGTTTGTGTGTCATTCACAGATATTATGGTTTGGATTCAGAACATCTCCCTAGGCCTCACAGAGGCAGGGAAGGAGGCAAGACTTGACTGTTGAGGCGGGTTCCTAGGGGGGTGCCCTTGGGTATTATATATGGTCCCTCCTCCTCTTCTTTCTTTCTTGCTTCCAGCCTCTGAGATATGAAAGCAGAACCTTTGTGCTTTCTTTCTTGGCTCGCCACACCATGCTCTGACTTCTGCAGATTTCACCTGGTCTAATGTGGACTGAACCCCTGAAATCCCCAGAACTGTGATGTAATAAATCTTTCTTCCTCTTGTCCTCCTCAAGTGTTTTGGATTAGAGCAGTGAGAATGCCGCCTAAAACCACAGTGATCCCACAGTTAGATGCGACACTGAAGCAAAGTCCTGTCACAGCCCTATCTATTTCTGAAGTGAAATGTAGCACTATTTCCACAGTCCTTTCCAGGTACCTGGATATGTAGCAAGCTCAAAATCCTCATTGTTGAAAACTCATGCCTGATTGCATATTCCTGTGCCAACCACTGGCCTCCTGTGTTGCTCGCATTTACTCAGTATTTGTTTTCTCCATTAGTCAGTAGTACTCTAAATGGTAATTATTATGCCTATCTTTTTCAAAGCTTTAGATTAAAATTCACTGGGATTCTTTGAGTCTGTGGATTGCTCTCGTTCTAAAAGTTTTCAGTCATTATTTCTTTAAATACCATTCTTTCTCCTTCCAACTTCTCCCCCTTCTCTCCACTTTTTCTGCAATGCCAGTTAGATATATGTGGGTTCTTCTCACTCTATGCTCCATTCCCTTAACTTCTTTTTTTTTTTTTTTTTTGCGGTACTGGGGATTGAACTCAGGGGCATTCTACCTCCGAGCTACACCCCCAGCCCTATTTTTTATTCTTTATTTTGAAACCGAGTCTCACTAAGTTGCGGAGTGCCTCACTAGGTAGCTGAGGCTGGTCGCGAACCCGGATCCTCTGGTCTCAGCCTCCCTAATGCTGGGATTATAAACCTGCGCCACCAGGCCCGGCTTCCTTAACTTCTTTTTTACGTGCTCATGTCTTTGGTCTACATTCTGGTTAATATATAATTTTTTTAATAAAAGTTAAATAAGTTGCTTAAACCCATATTTTTAATATTTTTAATTTCAAATCCATGGTTTGTCCATTAAATTGCACAATGATTCTACAATTTTCTATCTTTGAAATGGATTCATTAGACCATAAACTATTTATATATTTAATAAGACTTTATAAAAATTATGTTTTATTCCAAAAGGAACCTCCAGTTCTGAAATGCTAGCAGTTGACTTGAGGAAGAGCATAGTATGTTTTCTTCTAAAAATATGAGTGACAATGCCAATTGCCTCAAAAGTAAAACCAAAATCAATCTTTTTAAACTTGATGGCTTTGAATAATTGTTGTCTTATTCAGGCATTGGAATATGAAATACTTCATAAATGAATACATACTTATAGAGATTCTATTGATAATAGACTTAATTAAATGTTTCATGAGACAAGTTGAAAAGATATAATCTGAACTGTTACTCATATTTTTGAGAGGAAACAGTGTAATGTATATTCATAAAAAAATTTGGGATACTGGGGATTGAACTCAGAGGAATTCTGGATTTAGAAGAACCAAGAGCTACACTCCCAGCTTTAATACTTTTTATTTTTTAAAACAGAATCTTCCTAAGTTGCTGAGAGTCTTGCTACATTGCTGAAGCTATCTTCAAACCTGATATTCTCCTGTTTCAGCTTTCCAAGTACTGGGATTACAGTAATGCCCAAGTCTCATGAAAAAAAAAAAAATTAACAGAACTCAAGATGACATAGAAATAAGGGTAGATCTCTTGAGAAACAATTCTCTATGAGTGTCTTACATTTTTCCTATTCTGTCATCAAAGGCACTAGCTGCATTTGTCCCAGACCATCTTTGCAAAAATGTTTGTGTCAAAACACTTACCATAGTAAACAGTCTTGGAAGATAAAGATAGCAGCAAAATCTGGTTATTTACATCTACTATGATAATGATAATATATCTCTGAGTTAAAGGCAGGAACATTTATTAGCCATTACAAAAGATTCTCATTCCCCAAGTTTGAAGTTTCTTTCCTGTGATGTAACCCATGGATGTGCACATGCCTGCTGAATTTCTTCCTACAGAGCTAGAAGAGTGGAACATTTATTATAACTGCAGAAAATACTGAAATCTCCTAGAATATGCTTCACTAGAATAAATAAAAGAAGCTGGAGATGCCCTTCATTCTCTTAGTTTTCACTTTTTATGTTTCCTATGAATTTAACTGTTTGGCTCAATCTAACTCAAATTCACAATTCTAGATGCATAGAAATCTGAAAAATGAATATATTAATGCTCTGACTTCCATAAACAAAAAACATATTCAAAATATGGCATGATAGATGTTGAGAGCCATTCCACCAACTTTTTACAATGCATTAAGTTCTAATATAGTAGATATAAAATATCATCCAAATAAACCACAAAAAATTTTAAGGATCCAAATTATATGAAACAAATCTTTTCGGGAAATTACGTAGCTAGTAGGCAGTAAATAAAATTATTTCCCTTAGATCTCTCTACTCATTTTGTGATATGATCCTGATACTCTTAACTTAGGCTACTTTTCAAACCATGAATATAAACTGGCATGAGTTAGAAAGTGGTTAGAGATTTTGTATATCAACTGATTTAGGCAGGGAGGGACAGAAATTTTTATTATGAGCTGTATTGTGTAAATTCTAAAAAATGAAGATGGTTATAGGAAATGAAAAGTATCGGGTGATAAAATACAATGTATAATAATGTCAGTGTATTAGTCACTTTAGTGTTACTACAACAGAATCTCTCAATAAAATTGTGAGAAAATACAATGCATTATAATGTCAGTGTACTGATCAGTTTAGTATTACTACAACAAAATCCTTGAGGATATTACCTTATAAAGAGATAACATTTAGCCTGTTCACAGATTGGAAGTTTAAATACAAGATTGGACAGTTAATTTGTTTAGGTCTATGATGGGGATGGAGCATGATGCACATATCAGAGACACTGCTTATATCATGAGCCAGGGAGCAGGGAAAGGACTTACAGGGCTTTTCACAGACTTCTTCAGAACCACTCTCCCCAGGACCAAAGCACCTTCTACAAGGCTCTCCACTTAAAGATTCATAAAACTTCCCAATACTGTCACTTTGGAGGGCAAAGCCTTAATCTATGGACTTTTAGGAGATTTTCGGCATCCAACTACAGCTCTCAGAAATTAATACTAGTACAGGTTTGTTTTGTTTCTTAGCCATTACACATATCTAGAAAAAAGAGTAAATTGAGAAGTTTGAGCTAGAGTTTAAAAAATGTAAACTGTCTGTATACTCATCACAATTGGGTTTCAATAAGAATCTTGGCATTGTAAAACTCTTTATTGAATTTAATGGTGAAATGCTTCAGAAATGTACCCTGGGAAATTATGGTCAAGCTCTACGCCAGAATTATAGCATTTCGTACACTAAAAGACATCAGTAATCAAATTCTGTACTAAAAAAATTTCCAGCACTGTTATGTGATGATTTTGTGGGTGGTGAAGAGAGAAATTAAGGGCATGGTACAATCTGTCTCTCAAAAGACACATTGTGAAGTACTCTCATTAGACTGACAAGTGAATAATTGAATACATAAGAAGAGAGAATCCATCAGTGCACCAAAATATTAATGAATAAAGAAGGGACAATTCTTAGGAAAGAGTTAAGTGACTTTTAAACTTCTAATTCAGTTTTGTATTGGAATATAAAGGAGAATAATTGTGAGTCTGAAATTCTAATTAGAGTGGGAAATATGTAACAATCACTTTTTGCAAACCTTTCTAAAAGTTACAGTGGGGAAGATTTTTAAACAAATAATTTTCAATCCTATTGAAAAAGATAATGGAGTGTGTAGTTTGTTCTTGGCACAGGCAACAGTTCACTCTGTCCAGATAATTATAGGGCAGCAATATAGAACATTTGGGCCTCATTAAGAAGAACATGGCACTCTGTGGACCGGGAAACAAGTGGCTGCTAGAACAGAAAGCCCAGAAAGGCACCCACCTCATGCCTATTTGCCACTTCACTCAGATATCATTGTATGGAGGATCCTCAGACGAATGGGAATCAACCTACCTTATGACCCAGCAACACCACTTCTGGGTATCTACCCAAAAGAATGGAAACCAAACTATCAGACCGACGCATGTGTATCTATGTTTATAGCTGCACAATTCACAATAGCCAAACTATGGAAGCAACCAAGATGTACATCAACAGATGAATGGATTACAAAGTATGGGATATGTACACAATGGAATTTTACTCAGCCATAAACATAAAGAAGAACAAAATCATGTTATTTGTAGGGAAATGGATGCAACTGGAAAACATTATGTTAAGTGAGATTAGCCAGTCACAAGAGTAAAGAAGCATATGTTCTCCCTAATATGCGGATGCTAGGGAGAAGATGGGGCATAAGAGGGTCTCCAGATGAAAAAGGAGAGACCCTCAATAAGCAAAGAAGTTGATTTAATGAAAGGGGATGGATGAGGGGGGGGGATCCTAAGGCACATGATGTACTTACATAATTATATCAAGGTCACTCACCGAACTGAACTTGAGAGGGAGGGAGGGTGAGAGAGCGGGGTAGGAATTGGGGAAGGGGTCAAATGAGAAATGTGTGCACATATGTCATTATCAATTTGTACCTAACAAAGGTATATGCTTACAATGCACGAATTATTACAATAATTTTTTTTTTCAATTTTACCCTTGGTGAATTAAAATATCTTTTTTTTTTTTGCGGTACTGGGGATTGAACTCAGGGGCATTCTACCTCTGAGCTATACCCCCAGCCCTATTTTTTATTCTTTATTTTGAAACTGGGTCTCACTAAGTTGCAGAGTGCCTCACTAGGTAGCTGAGGCTGGCCGCAAACTCAGATCCTCCGGTCTCAGCCTCCCAATGCTGGGCTTACAAGCGTGCGCCACCACATCCGGCTAAAATATCTTATTTTAAAATAAAAAAAAAGATCAGAAGATTTCCTATATGCCAACCATAAATCCACTGAAAAAGAAATCCAGAAAACAATTCCACTCACAATAGTGCCCCCCTTTCCATAAGGAATTTTATTTCCTTATAGAAGCATGGAAAACTATAAACAGTTGAAAAAAGAAATAGAAGAAGACCTTGAGGTTTTAAAAACTTTTTTCTCATAATTTGTTAGTCTACACAAATGCATCGAATTTAAACATTTTCCAAAGACATACCAATATACAGAAGGTAAAAGGTACTTGACATCACTAATCATCAAGGGAATTGGAATCAAAACCAAATGAAGCCAGGGGTTGTGTCACATGTCTGTAATCCCAGTATTTGGGAGGCTAAAATATGAAAATTGCAAATTTGAGGATAGCCTCAGCTACTCAGTAAGTCCTCAACAACTTAGTGAGACCCTGTTTCAAAATACAAAATAAAAAGGACAGAGATTGTAGCTTATAGGTAGAATATCACCAGATTCAATGTCTAGTAACACACACACACACACACACACACACACACACACACACATACACACCAAATGAAATGTCACTTCACACCTGTTAGAATGGCTATTATGAAAAGAACATCAAAAGATAGTTTATATTGATAAGATATGCTGAAAAGGGAAACTTTGAATACTGTTGAGAAAATACATTGGTGTAGCCATTACAGAAAAAATGTTAAAATTAAAAATCAAGCTACCATATAATTTATCCATCCCACTTATGGGTATATATCCAGAGGAATTAAAATTATGATCTTAAGCAAATATCAGCACTCCTATATTTATTACATCATAATCCACAATAATCAAGACACAGAAGTAATCTAAGTGTCTAATGATGATGAATAGATAAAGAAAGTGTGGTATATATCTTCAAATATTATTCAGACATAAAAAAGAAGCACCACTTTTGATACAACCTCAATAAACACAGATGACATTATGCTACATGGAATAAGCCATATACACAAGTACAAATAATATCTCACATATGATGAATATAAAATAGTCATATTTCAGCAGAAAGCGAAGGTGATTTCCTGTGGAGCTGGGGGAGGGGAAAACAAAAAATATTCAAATAGCATAAAAATTAGGTTTTTAAAAATGGTTAAGTCCTAGAGATCTATAATATATCTTAGCACTTATAGTTAACACTACTGTATTGCTTATTTAAACATTTGTTGTGTATAAGTTATGTGTTTTTATAGCACAATATTAATAAATATAGTAGACAGTAGAAAAATTTTGAAAGTTACCATATTTACATGTATTTGGGATGTCTTTGGTCATCAGAAGTTTGGATGTCCACAGACTGAGATTTCCAGGTTCTGGTTTGGAAATGGAGTTCCTCAAGCCACTTGACTCTGATTCAATATCTCACTTTGTTCCTCCTAATGGAAAAGTTCCTATTGTCATAAGTCTCCTTTACAATGCACCAGAATCTAGATTTATCCCTTTCCTTATGTTCAAATTGTCTCTTTCTCTTCTTTGCTTAACTGTTCTATTCTTATAAAAAATGATTAACATTTGTTAAGATAGATTTACTCTGACAGGCAATGTACAAAGAATTTTACATGGATCTACTCATTTAATTAACATAAGAAATATGAGGCATGTAATAGCATTATGACTACTTTATCAATGAGAAGCCCAAGTGTAGGTAAATAATCTACTCAAGCCACACTACCAGGAAGAGGTAAAGCTAGCAATATGGATGGCACCTTTATATTATGCACCAAACATCATCTCCTGAGCGTCTAAAAACCTTGCCTGCATACACATAAGATAACACTTATTCCCACGTAAAATCTTTATGATTGCTTTCAAAGTGAACATCTAAAGCTGAGTGACATGGGGAGAAAATGCCTAGAGGGATATATAGAAATTTTCTAGATGAATGCATAAAGTTAAAATTCAACCACTGTTTATTATACTTCCAATAAATTGTACTAGATTCTTTTAACAAGGGTTTTGATATAAGAAGTATTCCGAATTTTACTGATTTGGGCAAGTTCTGAGTAAGATAGTATTTTTGCTGCAAATTCCTCTTTAATAAAAAATAATAGCTTGTTTTCAGTGGGGCAAACTCATTTAGCTGTGTTACTGGAAGCTGCATTAAATGTAGTGATATTAAACATGTTCTTTCTTAGAAATAGCATTTTACTAACTATACCCTCTTGATTTAATCATATAAGTACATGAAGGTCAAGGAAACCTGAGAACAAATACTAATATAGTGCTCTAATGTTCTGTTTTATAACCATTAAAATTATCTTACAGTATAATCAGAGAAACAGTTCCAGTACATCACAAGAATCATATTTAAGCTACAGAGACACAGAAATGACTAATAAGAGCATCTGTGGTTCCCTTGAGGTGTATGATTCACCTATTAAACATCTCAAAGGGGATTTACATGACTATAGTGTCTTATTTCCATCATTTCCAAAGTTTATGTGATTAACAAATATCATGACATAAAAAAGAAATGCCTCATTTTGTGAAGAAAGGTGACATTAATATTCCTACCATTCTCACTTCAGATCAGTAAACTTTATATGGATTATTCAAGTCTTCTTATTTATGAGTAAATACCCCAAATGTCCATCTTCAACATGGCCAGTAGTAAATCCCAGTTGACAAGGAGAAAAATTTCAGAAATTTGCTGGTTCTTTCAGAAGACGTTCTCTGGAAGATATAGTGAATGTTGATTATATGACATATCTCCACATTTTATATTCAGGTGAATGCTCTAGAAATACTTTTGTTAATAAGTAACAGTGGTAAAGTTTAGACAAACATAAAATACATCAAATAGTTCTATACTTATAATCATTATCTTAATTTAACAAAATGGATTTGTCTGAGTAACTGTCAGGATCCCTCAGCACTTGTATATTCACTTGTATAGGCCCAGTTTGTTTTATTGTTTTGTTTGTTTTGATTCTTAAATGTTAAGAATCCCAGAAAGAATAGTATCTTAAAGTCTTTTTGGAAATGTATTAACACCTTCACATGCATGAACATTCTCATAGTTAACACCATAAAAATAGACAAGCGACAGAACCACCCATTCAGAAAGGTACTTGAGGCATCTATCAGATACAAACCCACATCCACATTATTGGATTAAGAAAGCTTTGAAGTCATGTGTGGTGGTACATGCCTGTAATCCCAGCACTTGGGAGACAGAGACAGGAATTCAGCCTTATCAACTTATATTAAACATATATTTTATGACTATTTATACTTTATATACCCTGTTATATATATGTGTATATATAACAGGGTATATAAAGATCCATATATATATGGGTCTTTATGACTGAGGGTGTAGCCCAGAGAATGGCATGCATTGAGGTCAATCCTCAGTAGCCCTTTCAGGCCCTGTATCCTGTATGCTTCCTTTTTTTTTTTTTTTTTTTTTGTATCTGTATGTGTTTATGCTTTCCCTAGCAAAACTTCTGCCTTGCATCTCTACCTGCTGCAAACATATCTAACCTTTATGACATGGCCTTACCTATAGTCCCATCTGTGAGTTCTTTTTATATTTTCCCAAGGTTGTTCTTGAGCCTCTTTAGAACTTTAAATTACAAAGCTGAACATGTTTAAAATGCACAGAACAATACCTATTGAAATAGAGCAGATTCATTTTGTATGTTTTTAAGACTCAGTCCAGTGTTTCAAAGGCTAATAGTTTACGGATACCTGTGATTTCTGCAAGTCATTTTACATTGTGCCTTTAATAAATTCTCAAAGTCCATAGTTCTTCATGACTTGTACATTATATGGATGTGATATTTTTCTACTTCTATTTTTAATGAAAATAATAAGGAGGTTAAAGCTCATGTCTGTTTCAAGCATCCTGATTCCACTTGGAATGAAGTTAACCCCTAAGATCATATATTACAATGTAGGAACTTCTTTTGTCTGAAGATATTCAACTATCTGAAATTATACTTCTAACCTATCCAATTTAAATCACTTGACAATGCTAATGAACCCCACCAGGGAAATGCAGAAGAGATGTAGATACCCATTAATAGTAACAAGCTCAGCAGAGCCTGACCACTTCTGCACATTAAATACCTCTCTTTGAAAATGACTTCTGACATACCCAACTGTTGGGAGTTTTGCAAACCATTTTGCAAGAAGAAATTTCTGAAACAGATTTTTGTCTGTACTCTTTTATGTTTTTGTTAAGATTGTCTTTTAAAAAGTAGCCAACTGAAGACTCAAATTAAAATGGCTTAAAATGTTGGAAGAGGCAGAAAAAATTTAAGATCAAAGTCAGGGGAATATCGCTGAAGATGTCAAACACATTAAATAGTGATGTGGAAAAAATTTTTAATACTTTCTAAGGTTTATTAATAATATCATACAAGACATTTAGAATAAAAATATTGAAATTGAAAGAAAAATGTAACATATATATGCATATATATGTGTGTGTGTGTTTCCTTTTTATACAGATATATCAAAATCCATATTTATGGTTTCTATCAAATTGAGATTAGAAAATAAGAATTTAGATAATAAGGGATAAAAATTCCTCTACAACAATCTATAAAAAATACATTTTACCCTAGTGGGTTTGTGAGATCAGAAGTATTATAGAAGGGATGTTTATATCTTTATTAGTGTCATGTATGTTTATATGAATTTATGTGAATTTCTTTGTGCATTAATGCTCCAATTACCTCAAGAATACCTTAAATATAGACATTGGGAACACATCTCTCTGAAGACCATTTTAGTACTTTTCTTTGAAAAGTTAGAAAAATTATATTAGATGGTATTTGTCTCTAGTTTTCATTGAAGACAGGAGTGAGGAGTGGGTCTTTAGGCTGAGCAGGAAGCACTTTAGAGGAGATTTAACAGCCTTGAATTAAACTATCCCCCTCAGACAGGAATCTTCAGTTTTCCATATCCTATCCCAAGAGATGTTTCTATAAAATTCTTCAATTTATTAAGATGTATGGAGTCCTGACCTCATCATTCTTTCACTTTTTATTTACCTATACCCTGGACTGATCTAGGTTCTGGGCTTCATTTTTAACAATAAATCTCTGTAAAATATGCTCAGTTTGTTGTTACATTTTTCCTGCTTCATACTCTACCGATAAAATCAAAATATGGATGTTTCTGCTGATCTGCCTTCTTACTACTGAAATATCTAAACAATGCTGGAGAAAAGTTATACTAGCTAAAAAATGTCTTCAAATTTAAATCACTGTCACCACCAGGGTGCAGTTAGAATTATCTGGCAATACTAGCTTATTTCCTAATGAATACTATTTTTAAAATTAATATTTGTGGTACTAGAGATTAAACTCAGTGGTATTCTGCCTCCAAGGTATGCCATCCCTCAGCCCTTTTTATTTATTTATTGTTTAAACAGGGTCTTACTAGGTTGCTGAGAGTCTTGTTAAGTGGCTCAGGCTACTCTTAAAACTTCTATCTCAGCCATTCAAGTACTGGGTTTACAGATGTGTACTGTCATGCCTAGTGGCATGTTTTGTTTATTTGTGGTACTAGGCATTGAACCCAGAAGCAATCTACCTCTAAGCTACAACTCCAGCCCTATTTTATTTTTTAGTGTGAAATAGAGCCCCACAAGTTGCTGAGGCTGACTAAATTACTAACTATGGCCTTGAACTTTCCATTCTCCTGTCTCAGCCTCTCAAGTACTGGGATTATAGGCAAATTCCACCATACCAGATTCCCAGCAGCATGCTTTTTGAAATGATTATTTTTATTTCTCTTTTTTGATCAATGCTTCAAACTTGTTTGCCTGGTTAATTTTTAATTGGTGATTCACTTTTTTTTTTTTTTTGTACTGTGGATTGAACCCAGGGTCATTCTATCTCCCAGCTACACTCTCACTCCTTTTTATTCTTTATTTTGAAGCAAAGTCTTGCTAAATTGCTAAGGCCAACCACATACCTGCAATCCTCTTGTCTCAGCATACCAAGTACTGGGATTATAGGCATGTACCATCACTCCCTGCTTACTAATTTGTCCTTAATGATTAAACCAATCCATTTTGTTTATTGAGATTTTTTAAACATATATATGATAGTACTAGAGATTGAACCCAGATGCATTCTACCAGTCTATTTCTGAGCTACAGCTAATTTTATTTTTTTTATTTTAAAACCTGGTCTCTCTAAGCTGCCAAGGCTGGCCTTGAACCTGTAATCCTTCTGCCTCAGCCTCCTAAGATTGGAAATACATATGTATGCCACCACACTTGGCTCAACTTTCATATTCTTTTGATCCCTATATATTTTCCTCTTTTGTGCTTCTTTTAGTTCTTTATCCTGAAATTTTATCTTTCCTTATTCAATTTTTTTTATAAATTTGGAGTCTTATGTTTTCTCTTTCAGATTAAGTTCATTATTATATTAGGTAGGACATTTTTTTTTTTTTTTCGTACTAGAGATTGAACCTAGGGGCATTCTACCTCTGGTTTACATGCCCAGTCCTATTTTTTTATTCCTTATTTTGAAACGGGGTCTCACTAAGTTGTGGAGACCTCAATAAGTAGCTGAGGCTGGCCGTGAACCCGGATCCTCGGTCTAAGCCTCCCAAGTACTGGGATTTTAAGCGTGCGCCCGCCACAGTGCCCAGCTAAGTAGGACATCATTTTAATTTTTTAAATTTATTGATACATTATAATCATACATCATTATGAGATGAGGATGGTAGAGGCATGCAAGTATACATCACTCATTTAGCACTTCCTTAGTTCCTACCTCATTCTCCTTTCTTCATGTGTTTGACTTAGTGACTAATTTTGAAATGTTTGTGAATGTATATTATATCTAAGTTTCCTCCTTCTTAGTCTAGAATCCCTCCTATATCTCATTTTCTTGATAGCTTCCCCATATTTGGGAGAAATATGACTTTCCACTTTTTGTGACTGGTTAATTTCACTTAGCATAATGTTCTCCAGTTCCATCTATTTCCCTGCAAAGGACATAATTTTGTTCTTCTTTATAGCTAAGTAAAATTTCATTGTGTATATATCCCGTAGTTTTGTAATCCATTCATCTGCCAATGAACATCTTGGCTGGTTTCATAATTTTGTAATTATGAATTTTGCAGCTATAAACATAGATATATATGCATCAGTCTTGTAGTTTGGTTTCAATTTTTGAGTAGATACACAGAAGTGATATTGCTGAGTTATATGCTAGGTTTATCCCATTCATCTGAGGATTATCCATACTGTTTTCCAAAGTAGTTGCACTAATCGGCAATATCACCAACAATGTATTAGGGTTCACACTTCTCCACACCCTCCCTAGCATTTTTTGTTGTTTGTGTTTTTGATGATTGCCATTCTAATTGGGGTTAGGTGAAATCTCAAGGTAGTTTTGATTTGCATCTCGCTGACTAATAATGATGTTGAACATTTCCTCACACATTTATTGGCCATTTGTATTTCTCCTTTTGAGAAGTATCTATTTAGATCCTTTGCCCATTTTTTGATTAGGTTATTTGTTTTCTTACTTGTGAGTTTCTTGAGTTCTCTGTATATTCTAGACATTAGTCCTCTATCAGAAGAGTAGCTGGCAAATTTTTTCTCCCACTATATGGGCTCTCTCTTGAGGTTCTTGATAGTTTCCTTTGCTGCAGGGAAGCTCTTCAGTTTAAGGCAATCACATTTATTGATCTTCCTTTGAGTTGCTTGTGCCTTTGGGGTCTTTCTGAGAAAGTTTTGACCTGTGCAATGTGTTGAAATGTTGGACCTATGCCCTCTTCAAGTAGCTGCAAGGTCTATGGCCTGACTTCAAGGCCTTTGATCTATCTTGAATTTACTATTGTGCTGGGTGAGGTGTTGACAAAACTGGTTAACCATATGCAGGAAAATGAATCCCTGTTCTGATATCAGCCTATAACTTAGATTCAAGGTTGATTGTGTGAGCTGATATGAGCATTTGCTCCAGGCCACCACACCTTTCAGATCATTGGTATTTGTTTGTTGGTTTGTGTTTGTTTTCCAGGTAGGGGACATGTTTCATAGCAATTGCTTTTTCCTTGGAAGTCTAGTAAGCCACTAAAATAATGTTTTTTTTTTTTTTTTGGCGGTACTAGGGATTGAACTCAGAGGCATTCTACCTCCGAGCTACACCCCAGCCCTATTTTTTTTTTTTTTATTCTTTATTTTGAAACAGGGTCTCACTAAGTTCCAGAGGGCCTCACTAGGTAGCTGAGGCTGGCCTCGAACCTGGATCCTCCGGTCTCAGCCTCCCGAATGCTGGGATTACAAGCGTGCACCACCACGCCCGGCTTAAAATAATGTTTTAAACAGAACCTAATTTTATTATTTTAGGATTACCTTTGATAAGGCTTTCATATCCCTAGGCATGTTCTCCCCATATTTTTTTTTGTCTTTCGTATAAACACTTCTAAACATTCAGCAATTACTTATATTGTAATAAAATAACCTATTATCTTTAATATACTGTGTATAATACTGAATTGTAGTTGCTTAATCTATAATTTGTAAATGACAGTTTAAAATTGGAACAGCATGTATTAATTAATGCTCCTTGACAATGAAAACGTTTGTATCTTCATATGTTGGAAGAATTTAAAAAGTGAAAATATGTTGGAAAGTGAATTTAAAATGAATCTTTCAATAAGAAAATATACCTTCAAGTTGCTACAACTTATGATATATTTTTGTTCATTTTAGGTCAAATCATCATATAGTGACCAAGCATGTATAAACCTTTGAAATGTGGTACATTTCTTTATTTTCATAGCAAATTTGCAGACATATATTAATATTGCCATTTTAAGATGATGATACTTCTCTCAAAGAATTTAAGATCCTATACATGCTGAATTCAAGCTTATTTTCCTTTTCAAAGTGGAGTAGACTTCCCACCAAATCATCACAAAACACATTTTTTTTTTAGTGCATGAAATATTAAGTTTTTCTTGACATCAGCAGTCCAAATGGATCCTTAGCTTTCATTCTCTTATATTGTATATATTGTTTGGTTCTCTTATAATTTTGCCGATTGGCTTAGGAAAAAATGAGGAAATTACATAAAGTCATTTATAATTTTTTTTCTGAGTCAATAATCTGCCAAATGATGTAAGACACAATAGTATTGTTGCTGATTGAAATTAATCATCAATTTTCATATTTGTCTATATTTGTATTAACTGAGGTTTTAAAAAATAATTTAAATTGGGCATATTTTGTAAATTATTCAAGTGTCACTCATTATTAGATATCAAAATTAAGTAACAAGACTCATTTGGTGAAACTTAATTTAAATTATCCCATACTTTTTTCATCTATATAACTCAGATTGCCAGTGATAGATAATATATTTTCTTTCTCTCCCTAAAGGGTAAATGAAATTGATTTATCAAATAAATGTAAGAAAATATATGAGTTTTATTTCAAATTCATAATTTATTCAAATGAATTTAGACTTTCTTAGTATTAGCAAAATTTCAATAATACAAACATTAGAAGAGTAAATATAAAGATTAAGTTTAAATACTTATTTGTCTTTAGTAATACAGACTGGACCATATAGCTTTTGCTTTCTGTGATTTACGGTGTCTTCTTTCATCGTGGACACCAGAAAACACATGGTATAATTACAAGTTTTTATGAAACATATACTGTACATTGAAGACCTTGCCAAATCCTAGGTAGAGTGGTGAATGACATAGGAATCACCTGTGCCTTTATTTAATTAACGTCTATAATTAAGAACTAAAACTGAAATAAAAATATTAAATTGTGATTTAAGTGGGGTACAAAGGAAATAAAAGATCAAGGATAGAACAATATGAGAAAGATGAGAGAAGAAAACTACTTCCTAGAATTCAGCCAAAATCTTACTCTAAAAGGTGATGTGGACCCAGGTATGGTGGTGCACACTTATAGTCCCAGTAATTGGGAGGCTGGTAGGTTTGTAGGCAGCCTGAGCAACCTAGTGAGGCCCGCTGCAACTTAGTGAGACCCTTTTTCAAAATAAAGAATAAAATAGAGCTGGGGGTGTAGCTTGGAGTAGAATACTCCTGTGTTCTTCCCCAGTACAAGAAAGAAAGAAAGAAAGAAAGAAAGAAAGAAAGAAAGAAAGGAAGGAAGGAAGGAAGGAAGGAAGGAAGGAAGGAAGGAAGGAAGGAAGGAAGGAAGGAAGGAAGGAAGGAAGGACGGACGTGGAAGCAAATCCTGGAAGGATGAGAAGAAATTTTAAATTTTATAGGAACAATAGATTCCTCACAGAATAGATAGCAGCTAAAAGATGGGAATAGAATTAGGTTACTTAAGAAAGTGAAACAAACCACAGCAAGTAGAGCAGGCAGGGTAAGATGGCAGAAGATGAAATTACAGTCAAGGAAGCAGATCCAACACAACATGGCAAGGAGGGATCATAATTATAGCTCATAGCAAATACCCAATAAGTGAATGAATAATTAGAATGTACTTTTGAACTCTTAAATGTTATATCACATAACCAAATACATTTTTATGAATAGCTGCTGAAGTCTGCTGGCTTGTCATCACTCATATTTTATGTAAAATGAGAATGGCCTTTTGATTTCATAACCATTTAATTTTAAGTTAATGTTTCCTAAAGGTACTTCTATTATTATTATGATTGTAGAAAGTGTTTTTAAAAAGTTGCTTCTGGAGGCTATGAATAATTGTAATCAAGACCAAAGATTGATAGAATTGTCATAGGTTTGTCTCCAACAACTGATTACATGAGACATAAAAGATACAGAAAAATGTTGGTTTCATTCATACTATTACAAACCTATGTGGAAAAGATTACTTACGTAATTGTTCATTTTGCTCAAGAGAATATTTGTTTTAAGATCTTGGTCCTATGTGGAAAAGATTACTTACGTAATTGTTCATTTTGCTCAAGAGAATATTTGTTTTAAGATCTTGGTTTTCTTAATTTATCAACTGATTTCAAGACACAAAGAAAAAATATAAAATCTATAATATTGAATGTTTAATCACAAATCACAGAACTAATTCAGATAGGATGAAGAGCAACTTTCACTATCACTATAAGTTTATACTTACATGGGGTTTAAAAGGAGCCAGACATTATTCAATGTGGTTTGTAATGATAGACTCATGCTAATCCTTACAACTTTACTCGTACAAGAGTGATCATTCACTTATTTAGTATTTGTTATTTGCTGGCATGATGTTTTTAGAGTTTTTAGATATCCTCTTCCCATTAGTAAAACAAATGATTATATGCATGAACTTTCTAGTAGTGTACATTTTGAAGTTAACAGCCTTATTGTAGAATAACTAAATACTATGCTTCTTGTCATTGTAATCATTTTTGAGTCTCTCAAACCTATTTTTCAATTGCCAATATCAGCAAATAAAATATTTGAAAGATTAAATAATATTTTCAATTCTATTTTCTGAAATAACAAAAACTTAGACCTTTGATTATAAATCATTGCTTGAATTTTATTTTGACCCAATCTCGTATTTGTAAATCTTATCAACCTAAGGTACAGCTATATTTCTGACTGTATGTAAAGATTAATCTTCCAGTGGTGAAAAAATTATCAAGAATAAAGTGTGTCATAATTGTACTTGTGTACTACATTTCACTCTAATAAAGGCCCCGCATTGTATGCTTTTCTGTTGGCTCATTGAGCAGGAGTATGGAATAAAATGTGACATGTTTAGGTGTGTTGATTCATTTTGCCTCTCTAACTCTAATCTATTAATACCTTTAATACCATGATTATTGGTTATTTCACACTCATTAAGTGACTATAGACTATGAAAAATATCACTCAGCTTTTAGATAAGTGGAATCAATAAAGAAAACTCCTACTTATTGGAGGTTTACACATACTTGCTACCACATGCCTCTGATTATATTTTTTTCATTCATAGAACAACTCTTCCAGGTAGGAATGACTGCTTATTTTACGGATTAGGAAATGGAATCCCAGGATGCTAAAATAGAAGCTGAATGACCTATAACCATTAAAAGTTATATTTAAAAATCAAAATCTTCCTGATTCCATGTTACTCTGATTTTCTTTTAGCTTGGAATTTCACAGCTAAAATCCACGCATAATATTTCAGAAACATTCAATAATAATATAATATTGATGATACATACATGGTAACATGTTACTATCATTATATATGAAGCACCAATTAGATATTTTATATAAATCAATTCATAAAAACCCTATGGAGTAAATCTTATTATTTTCTTTTTATATGTAAAAACATTAAATAATTTGCTAATGATCATTTAGCTAACAAAGAGCAGAACTTAGAATCTCCACAAGTTATTTCACTTTCATGGATCCCTTTAAAAACACATTTGATAGAAACAAATTGTTTTTAGTTGTTTTGGTAATAGGGCCTGAACTCAGGGGCATTTGACCTCCAATATACATCTCAGCCCTTTATATTTTTTATTTTAAAAATGATCTCCCTAAGTTGCTGAGGCTAGTCTCAAACCTGCAATCCTCCTATCTTAGCCTCCTAAGTACTGAAATTACAAGTGTGAGCCAAAATGCCTGGTTGATCAAAATATTTTTAAGAACCAGGCATGGTGGCGCATGTTTCTAAACCCAGCATCTGGGAGGCTGAGACCAGAGGATCCAGCCTCAGCTACCCAGTGAGTCACTCCGCAACTTAGTGAGACCCTGTTTCAAAATAAAGAATAAAAAATAGTGCTAGGTGTATAGCTCGGAGGTAGAATGCCCCTGAGTTCAATACCCAGTACCAAAAAAAAAAAAAAAAAAAAAAAAATTAAAATAAATCTAAAAGTTTCTGGATCTTTGAAGTTTACCCAGAACTAATCACCACAAGGGTCTCTCATTCCTGGGATCAAAGATATGCCTTAGACTAACTTTAAAAAAATAAATATATCCATAGTAGAATATATGCTGTATTGCAGATTTTTTTACCCTAAAGGACTGTAAAAAAGAAATGTTATGGAGAAGGAAGAAAAAGTATTGTAATTTAAAACTAGAAATTATGTAATCAATTTTTAGCAACAATGATGTTATTTCAAATCAGATGTATTTTAAGTTAAATACTTTGATAGACCCATTTTGGCCAAAAGAATAAAAAAAAAATGAAATGGAGCATGAGGTGATGTGGAGATCAGTCTGCACCAGGGAGCCAAGTATCTGATAAAAGAAGTCTTGGGTGTACAACTGAGAGGATGGAGTGATATCAGTTTTATCTGAATTACAAGAGAAAAGTAATTTCATCAGGGTAGAAGACAGACCATTTCTACTGGCATCTGTGTTTTTGTCAGGAGCTGGAGTGTGGACCTTCTAATTTAGAAGCAGCACATCTTGTCAGATGTTTCTGTCTGATTGAACATCGTTGGCAGTCAGCCAGAGAATAGCCTGGAAAATGTACAGGAGTAGTTTCATTCCTTGTCACATGCATTTAAGGATTTAACTATTCAATTTTTCTTTAATCTTGATACATGATCTTGGATTCTTTACAATTCCTCAAGGCAATGAAAACTAATTCTACACATATCATGTATAATATAGCATTTATGAATAAGATGTCAGAGCAAGCCCTTTCATAGTCAAGCATTCTCTGAGTTGATTAACTTGGAGGAGAGTTACAATTATTTGTTGAAACTTTGGAATAGATCATTGTAAAATAGGACTCTCTTTTTCACATGTCAAAATACTGATGTTTCAAGATTCATCCTACCATTTGCAAAACATTGATTTGCATTGAATATATATTTCTAACCATATGTGAGTTTTTTAAAATATATATTTCTGCCTTTTGAAAGTATTTTAAAATTATAGTTATCAGGGTTAATCTGATAGTGGGTAATAAATTCCATACCCAAATACACATCAAGGGTAGAGTAGATAAAATAATGGTGATATATTAATGCAATGAAACAGCATATGGCAGTGTGAGAATAAACTAAATCACATCTAACATGATGGATGAATATGTATTATTTCATTAGTTACAAAACTGGTAAAACTGGTCCATATGTTAAATGTATTTATACTTGATTATTGTAAATTGTAGGGCGATATGAGAGAGGTTTTGGGGGGGAAAGGACACTAATAATGTTCTTTTCGGCTTGGCTATTGACTGCATATATAGGTGAGCTTAATGTCTAAAAGTTAATTTCATTGTACTATTGTGATTTAATTCTTTTCTGTATGTGCTTTCTACTTCATAAAATATAAGGTAAAATGATAATTTTGAGGACTTCTGAGGAAGACGTTTGCCAATAAGTCAACACTAAAAGCTTGGGAATTGGGGAAGGGTTAAATGAGAAATGTGTGCATGTATGCCTTTACCACTTTGTACCTAACAAAGATGTATGATTACAATGCACCAATTTAAAAAAAATTTTAAAAAAACTCACCAAATCTAAAAAATTCTAGCACTAAGCTTTACATTTTTAACGATGATCACTTTCAGATCTGTTATTTGTTCTAATAATGAAAAAATATGGATATACTTTTAGTTGAAGATAAATTCAATAATTTGTACCTTCATAGCTTATAAAAATATATCTCAAATAGTTACATGTAAACATATGATACATTTAAATGTAGTCAGATTCCATTACTTTTTTTACTTTCTTATTCTATGGCTTGTTTTTAAACAGTGTTATTACACCAAATGTAATTTTGTGAAATTTTAGAAATGCATTTCGGAGCAATATCAGATGAAAAGAAACAAATATGTAGTGTTCTGAAATTGCACAGTTAATAAGGTAAATTTTTCTCAAGTTGTTTCTGTGTGGTCCTTAAGTGTAGGCAAATCATTTGAGAATCAGTTCTCATAGATACTGTAACATTCTGTACTTGAAAAGTTTCAATGAGTAACTGACAGTGAGTGGATGATAATCCTTGGACCCTTCATTTTGATTGTAGGTATGTATTGTATAGAAATCAATGCTTTATGATTATTACAATTTTCATGGTTTACACTGATTAGGTGGAAAAGATTGAATGGTTATGAAGGAAATATGGAGCTGAAAGTATCTAGCCTGCTGATGCTGACTCACAAGTTTATGCTAAAGTACAGCGAGATCACCCTATATTTATTTTATTCTTACTTCTAAAGATGTGAAAGCATAGTGCTTTCAAATTAGTTTCACCTTTAGTAACATCCTTGAGTTTAGCTAAGGAATAGGATACCATCAGTGATAGAAACAAGCCTAGCTTGGGTTTTTTTCCTAGTCCATTCTGTATGCTAACAAAATTTTGTAGACTGAAGAAACCAAGAGAAAGCTGAAACTATATTTCCATATAATCCCGGAAAACATAAAATAAAATACCTATACATGTACACAATAGATCATTTCCAGTATATTTTAGGGCAAAATAAACATTTTTAGTCTAAAAAAATCACTTCAATATCACAGTTCCTTTCTTCAAAACTCTAATTGAACATACATGCACACATTATGATGTGAGACTATAATATACCCATAAAAGCATATTAAAAATTCTAATTGGAATTTAGAGCACTAAAGTATTAAATTGAGGTTTAGAGCACTAAAGTATTAAATTAAGAAATTGTTCTACTTTCAGATATTACTATGAGAGTTTTCTGGGTTGAACTATGTTCTTTGAAAAATGTATCAAAGATCAAAGTCCTAACTCACAGTTGCTCAAAAAGTGACCTTATTTGGAACAAGGGTTGTTGCAGATATATTTAGTTAGAATAAGATTATCCCTGGAGTACATGGAGACTGATAGAGACAGAGACAGAGAGACAGAGAGAGAGAGAGAGAGAAAGAGAGAGAAACAGGTGAACTCTTTGTAAAGGAGCAGGCATAGAGGGAAAACAGCAATGTGGAGAGAGGCAGAGGCTGGAGCTGTGAAGACCACCACACTGTGACCAACACCTAAGACTACCAGAAGCTTGGAGGGGCAGGAAAAGCCTCTCACTGAGGCATCAGAAGAATGACCCCACCAAACCCTTAATTTCAGACAACTACTCTTCTGAATGAATCTTTCCAGAAGGAAAATTATTCAAAGGTATGTTAAAAATCATCAGTAGAGTATTTACCTAGTATGTGCAAGGCCCTGAGTCTAATACCCAAGGTAGAAAACAAATATATGTACACAATGGAATTTTACTCAGCCATAAAGAAAAACAAAATTATGTTATTTGCAAGGAAATGGATGGAACTGGAAAACATTATGTTAAGTGAGATTAGTCAGTCACAAAAAGTTAAAAATCGAATGTTCTCCCTAATATGTGGAAGCTAGGGAGAAAATGGGATATAAGACGAACTCCAGATAAAGAAGGAGAATCCTTAGGTGAACAAAGAATTTGACTTAACGGAACGTGATGGGGGGAGGGAGGACACCCTAATGAACATGATGTATCTTCATGAACACATCTAAGACAATCACTAAACTGACCTTGAGAAGCAGGGAGGAGGAGGGAGTGGGGCAGGAATTGGGGAAGGGTTAAATGAGAAATTTGTGCATGGATGTCTTTACCTATACAAGCTTGTACCTAACAAAGATGTGTGATTACAATGCACCAAATAAGGGAAAGATGAAAAAAAAAAAAAGGATTTGTTAAAGTTACACCAGGAGATTTTTGATCTACGTAATGCAGAGCCCATTTCTATTAATGTGGCAGAGACAGCTAAGTCTTTGTAGATCGGCTTCAAGCCTTGGTCACTACCTGGCCCTCGTTTATCTCCTTGCTGGGAGGAGTTATCATAGCAACAGCAATAGTCATTCTAGGCTTATGCATTCTACCACTCATTGTACGCCTTGTGATCAATGCCTAGGTTAGTATATGAACAGATTTACATGGAATAAAAATGCAAGCACTGCCTCGCACAGGGCCTGGTAGTCAATGACGGGTTGGATTTTCTCAGGGCAATATCAACCTAAGACAGCGCTCGTTGAATGACTCATCCAGACCCCATGACGGGTAAGATTAAGCACCTGGTAGGAAACGACCTAAGACAGCCACAGTCCTTCGTGCATTTTAAAATAAAAATGGGGGAGTTGTGGGAGCCCAACTGGGCCCTTTCCCCCCTCGCAGTTGCTATCTGCATATATGAGTAACTATACTGACTGTACTGCTATGGCTACATTGGCGTCTCAACGTCTGGAGATTGCTCCTAGGATGCATAGATGAAAGACCCTCCTACTTCTTAGAAAGTAAATATATGACCCTAAAGGAGATGGTTTTATGATTCTAGAAAGTTTGCTTTACCAGGCTATGTTACGAATGTGGGCTATACGTGTAAAACGAAGAAGTGGTGCTATTTGTGATCTGACAATGATTGATATGTCATAAATGAATATGTAACCCTGTTGTACCCAAGAAATGTATAAAAAAAATCCATGCTGAAAAATAAAAAAAGAAAACAAAAACAAAAATACCACAATCAATTTTCTGACCAAATTACATTAAACACATGTGCACAATACTACTGTGCTTCTTCCCAGCCAGGAGGTTTGTAGGCAGCAGTGGTATTTCTAGTTAGTGGAATTATGAAGTAGAGTTCTGTGATAGTTAAAAGCTCATACATGAGAATCTTTGTAATATATTTTAATATGGATCCTGTGACTTTGGTTAATTAATTTTACTCTTTTTGATCCTTAGTTTTCTCTCTAACAAAAAAAATAGACACTGAATAACTATACTGCATAGTTTTAAAGATTAAATGAGTTAAACATGGGAAATTATTTAAAAGGTATTAGACAATTTGAAAATCCTTGACATGGATTCTTACTACGAGCTTATTGTGTTTCCCCATAGTCCTCCTTATTAATGAAGTTTTATGTTACTTTGTAATTAAGAAAAATAATAAAGCTTATTTAGAAAATATGTCTAACAGTTATTGAAACGTTTCCCTGTGCCAAGTCCCCTGACCAGCACCATGTGTGTGTTACCTCAGGCGAGCCTGACAAGTATTATAAGCTCTGTGTTGTTTGTAGCCACATAGGATATGTGAGGCTTGTGAAGCTCGATGATGTGAAATAGCTATCCCCAAACCCTCAATTGGTTAAACAGAACATGTCTAGCACTTTCAAATTAAAAAAAAAAAAAAAAAGGTTTGCTTGTGGCTGAATAAGATTCCATTGCATGTCATTTGCAGGAAAATGGATGGGACTACTCTTATGCTGAAAGTAGCTAGTCTCAGAAAGTCACAAATTGGCCGGGCATGGTGGCGCATGCTTGTAATCCCAGCATTCGGGAGGCTGAGACCAGAGGATCCAGAGGATCCGGGTTCGTGGCCAGCCTCAGCTACCTAGTGAGGCACTCCGCAACTTAGTGAGACTCGGTTTCAAAAATAAAGAATAAAAAATAGGGCTGGGGGTATAGCTCGGAGGTAGAACGCCCCAAGTTCAATCCCCAGTACCACAAAAAAAAAAAAAAAAAAAAAAGAAAGTCACAAATTGTATGTTTTCTCTCATATATGGAAACTACAGATCCCTCACCCCTCTCTCCTCACCACCAAATAACAGTTTGTGTCAGATGGTTAAGTTCTATGTGGTATGAACAATATCTATGCAGCAAAATTACTTTTCAACTTAGTTTACTCTTTTTTTTTAAATTATCACAAATTAGAAAATGAAGAACTATATTGCCTTCATATGTTTGTCAGAAATTTTAATTTAGAGCTCATGGTTAGAACCTATTGTAACCCTCATTCTTTTAATTTATGTATATTATTGCATAGACTTTATGTTGAGTATCAGCTTTTAAATAGGTCTGGGCATGATTTATAGATTTTAACTAAATTTCAATTAGCAGCCCAAATTAGAAGAGAATATTTTTCTTCCCACTAAATATCACAAATGTCCCATGAAAACCCTAACTATAATATAACATAAAATATTTTTATTGAATATAATCCAATATGAACATGTCTTAATCTCCTCTTTTTATGCCAATATGTAAACTAGAACCTAGAAGTAGGTTAAAGGCAAAGGATAATTTTGTTTGTGATGTGCATATAACATTTCCTTTACTAAGCCAAACAAATACTATTAATAATTTGTTCTACTTTTTCCAATTATTCAATTTTAGTTGTTCTTATTGAATCTCTTTGGCAATCAATGACTTGATGATCATGAGATGCCTTTCCAAGAGGAGTACAACATTTGCTGCTCAGAAAAGCTTTTCAGAGCAGAAACATGTGCCTGCAAAATTAGTTTTTTTAGATTCTCTTAAAACTACTTTCTAATTTTATGTCACTTTATTTGATGGTGCATACAATACAATGTACCTTCTTTTTCTGAATATATGTTGTTTCTTAAAGTGACATCTGCTAAAACAAATACATCAAAATATGTTTAAAATATAGAGAAGTTTTAGTTATTTTTTGCTAACATAAAATTTGCAAACCGTTATTTTAGATCAGTAAGTGGCTCTCTATAAGACCATTTGGGGTCCAGGCCCCTTCACCTGAGACCCTGCAGCTTCGATACATTACTTTCACATTTGCAATATTAACTTTGATCAGTTTGACCAATGAGGAAACATGTGTGGCAAGCTGCACAAAGAAGTTATGTGCAGGTCAGTCCGAAAGTGACAGATGCCTCTTTTCTTTACATTCCAATGGTTAGCAAGATGTCAAATTGCCAACTCCATTTGTAAGGTAAAGCTGAGAAATGTAGTCTCGTATTTTAGATGAAAAGAGGAGCAAGAGCTTGGTTAATATCTTTGCCAGTCACTCTCATGCTCTTGAACTCAAATTACAGTGTAAATGATCAAGAGCAAAGGATTAAAAGAGGATTAGCACCTACTCTTCCTCTGTAGAGAAGAAACACTTATCCGCATAAAATGAACAAATGAAATAGGAGATTGTCAGCAACCTAAGCATGGTCTTAATGAGTCCATCCATAGCACATGTTCCTGGACTAAACAAAAAGGGAAGATGCTTTTACTTTGAGAGACTCCTGTATAGGGAGATTAGAAAAATTATGGGGAGGAGGAAAAGTCATTCTGTTATTGCCTTCTTCTCCTCCCACATTTCAATAAAGAGTCTTTTGCCTTAACACTGAGTTCTTATTTTGAATAACATACGAGTTTATCAGAAAAGATGGAGAGAATGGCAACTTACACCCACATTTTTTTAGTAACTCCTACAGAATTCCCGATACACTTATTTTTCTGCAGAGTTAAATTTTAAATCCCTAACATGAGAGGAGATAGCATAATACATATGTCACATGCTATATTTATTGTGCAAACATGGGGTACTTAGAAATAAAAAATAATGAATAAAATGTCTTCTTTAGCATCGTAAGCCATTCACCCACAGACACACATACACATGCATTCCTGCATACAATGTTAAAGATGGATCATTATATACACCATGCAGATATTTAGTTATTTAATTTTATAATAGTGTATTTTTATATAGAATGAAGAGTAAGTAAAGCAGAATATCTGAAATTTTAAACTAGCAATAAATGACTCAAGTCTGAGATTCAACTCGATACATGTGATTACACTTGACTTGAGGAAGTCTCATCCATAGGGGATGATAGGATCACAGCTACCATAGAGTCTCACAGATGTGATGCATTCCAAACAGAGGCAAACTGTCCCCAAACCTGTTCTGACACAGAGGAGAGTTGACCTTGGGGCTTGGCCAGTTCTGCAAGACTGTACAGGACCTGGTCACCGTTGACTAATACGATCTCATTCTGTACCATATTCAACCTCATTCCTCACACTACTGATCATGGTATCTCTTTCTGCCTGTGGTATTCTTTTCCCAGGGCCTTCCATGTGTTGTTCCAATTTGCCATTCAGATCTCATTTCCACAGTAATTCCTCTAGAGAGGGTTTTCCTGAACACACCGTGTCATATTTAGTGTACTATCCTCACTCTTTTAAATCATTCTATTTTGGCCAGGCATGGTGAGGTACACCTGTAATCCCAGTATTATAGAGAGGCTGAGACAAGAGGATCACAGGTTGGGGGTCAGTCTCAGCAATTTAGAGAGGCTGTCAACAACTTAGCCAGATAAAGTAAAAACTAAAACGGGGCTGGGAGTGTAGCTCAGAGGTAGGATGTCCCTGGGTTCAATCTCTAGCACCACAAGAAAAAAAAATAAATTTATTCTGTTTTGTTGTCTTCATGATACTTGAACTACCTGAAATTATTTTATTTACATATTTATGCCTTATTCTCCAGTATTTTACACTTGACAAGTAAGGTTAACTTGTAATTATTGTTGATGTGTTGTTCCCAGACCAAAGAATACTGCTTGCTATAAAACTACAGTTAATATTTGATGAATGAAAGAGACAGTAGGTGATAAATGGGTTATAGAAGCTGATATTACTCCTTCTTAGTATGTAGGGTAATTCTGAAATTAAGAGGTGAATTGAATATTCCCTAGAATTAACCTTTGAATAAAGATGTGAGTGTTCTTATGAAAGCTAACTGAGGGCCAGGTGTGGTGGCACATGCCTGTAATCCCAGTACTTGGGAGGCTGAGACAGAAGGATCAAAGATTTGAGGATAGCCTCAGCAACAGAATGAGACTTTCAGAAACCTAAACAAAACAAAACAAAAATTAAAAAATGAGCTGGAGTATAGTTTGGAAATAGAGTGCTCATGGGTTCAATCCCTGTTACCAAAAAAAAAAGGACTAAGTGAATATGAAAGACACGATTTTTCTATGATGACTCACCAAAGAAACTGCCACTTTTTTTCAGTTTTTAATGGTAGTGGGGATTGAACCCAGGGGCATTCTACTTCCAGGTTACACCCTAGTCCTTGTTATTTTTATCTTGAAGCAGGGTCTCACTAAGTTGCTGAGAGTCTCACCAAATTGCTTATACTAGCTTTGAACCTACAATGCTTCTGTCTCATCCACTCAATTATTGGGATTAAAAGTGTGTACCACCATGCCTGGCTCTAATATCCTTGCTATTTTGATCTTAGTTAGAATTATCTCAGGTATTTCTAAACTATTTTGTTAATATTGGTTCAGATAATTACCTAATTAGGGTAATGTATGCCACACTGAATAGATTATAAATATCAATGATAATAATAATAATTAGTAATTTATATTTATCATCAAATTAATTAATAATAAAAACAAACATTGTAGTTCAGGCATGATGGGTTTATTGGGTCTTATGTCACAAGGCTGGGGGAAGAACCTAAAAGTCTAATTTCTGAGATCATATTTGTAGTCAACATTCTATCTTCTAACCTTGTTTGGATGCACACTTTTGCCATCTATGTAAACACATTGTACTTTAAAATAGTTATTTCTTCCAGCAGTGTGTGTGTGTGTGTGTATGTATGTATGTATGTATGTATGTATGTATGTATGTATCTATCTATCTATCTATTGTGGTTCTGAGGATTGAACCCATTGGCATTGTGCCTCCAGGCTACACCCCCAGTCCTATTTTTTATTCTTTATTTTGAAACAGGGTCTCACTAAATTGCAGAGGGCCTCACTAAGTAGCTGAGGCTGGCTGAGAACCCAGACCCTCCTGTCTCAGACTCCCAAGTACCGGGATTACAAGCGTGCGCCACCACGCCCGGCCAGCAGTACATATTTTTAAGGGTAGGTGAAACGTGGTTACCTAGTCAGGGAATCTTTAATAGAATACTAAATACATTTTGAAAATGTATGACAATTATAGATTGGGGGTTATAAATCTAGTGCATGTTTATTATAGAAAATGGAAAAGAAAAAAAAAAAAAAGAGTAGAAGTCCCCTATAATCCTTTCCTTCCCAGAGATAACTACTACAGAGAAATCTATGGATCAGAGAACAAAATAGTACTTAATAGCAAGAATGATGAAAGTTAAGACAGAATAAAACTCTTTAAGCTTTCAAAAACAGTTTATTTTGATCATCAGAAAACTCATTGAAGCCCCTTCATTTTCACGTGGTATTATAGATAGAAATCACCAAAGTATGCACAGAATTGCCAGATACTGTGGTTACTTAACCTTTGATACCCCAGATATCTTTTGAAATATAAGAATAATAAGCCCTAGCTTACCTGCCTCAGGAATGTATAAGGATAAAATTAGATGAAGAATGTGACAGCTTTTTGAAATACCGTTTCTCTCCCTGGGTACTTCTGTTCAACTCTATTCTCTCACTCTGCTCTCCGACCTTTCTTCTCACTTGAGAATCACTGAGTCTAAGTTGGGACTCTCTTTACCTCCTTTAACACAGCGTGGGAAATCACTGGACGACACATGCTCTGGAGGTTACTTTCTGATTCAGTGCTATGATTTCTTGAAAGAAAGAAATGACAAACTTGCTATGGGAAAAAAAGCATTCAGGAATAATCTTTCAGTGTCATCTTCCCACGGTTCAGTGTGCCGCAGGTCCAATCTGTCCAGGTCTGGTGGACTGTGCTGCAGGCTGAGCCATTGAGTTATCTTCACACTCATTGCTTTCTTCATTCCAGTGACTCTCTACCACTCCCCATTCTCTTTTATTTTCAATCACTCCTTATTTCCAAGTGCTTTATATCAGTATAGGTTCCTATCGGTTAAGGGAAATCCTCAACATCTCATTTCTGACTAGGTATTATGTAATGTATCATCTTCCTCTCAGAAAGATCTCTTCACACTGTTGTCTGCAAATGCTGACTCTATTTGCTTCCCTCCTCTATTATGTTTTCTTAAAATCCACTATGAAAGTAATATTTGCAATGATAACACTTGGAAACAGGTTAAAATAGCCTATAAACATGGCCCGGAGAGTCAGTCTCACCTTCCAAAGTAAAATTGTCAAGGTCACATTCCCTGCCATATTGGCCCCCTCATAGGTCCTTTCTCAAAATGAGAGCTTAATCCTCAAGGTCACCGCGAGAATCTCCACTCTTTTCTCTCTTCTTTTCAAAAGGACTTGCCTTAGTAGGTCAGGACAAACTCATCTCTCCTCTGATTATCTCAACTGTCTGGGAACCTTATTGCATCTTCAAAATCCACTCATCTTTACCATGCTCTTCTGGTAGAAGCAAGTCACAAATTCCACTCACACTTAAGGGAAGGACATTGCACAAACCTTGAGTAATATGGGGTAACAATCTTGTTGGCCTTGTTAGAATTCTGCATTTCATAGGTTCCTCGGTGTGATGTTTGCCTTTGAGTCTGCTAATGGTAGTTTTCCTACAAATATTTAAAATTTTAAACGAACATGATCTAATCAGTAATTTTAGGTCTATCTTTTGGGTTTGTGCCCTGTTTAGTAAAGCTCTTCCTATTTGGAACATTTAGAGTTAGTTCTTTAGCATTGCTTTTAAGGTTTCATTTCCTTCTTATCTGGCCTTTCTTTTTTTTGTCTTTTTTATTAATTCTTTGACACATGTCAAATATTTGTTACTGTTAAATGGTGTTGCTTCAGGATCTTGCCAGTTATTCCATAGTTATTTATAAAATAATTCATTTTCACGCTTTAATTTAAAATGCCTCCTTTAGCAAATAATAAATACTGTGACCTGTTCATTTACTTGCTAAAAATCTCAGTTCCATTTCATGAATCTGTCCACCAGTTTTTTTTTTTTTTTCTTTTTTTTCGGTACTAAGGATTGAACTCAGGGGCATTCTACCTCTGAGCTACACCCCCAGCCCTATTTTTTATCCTTTATTTTGAAACAGGGTCTCACTAAGTTGCGGAGTGCCTCACTAGGTAGCTGAGGCTGGCCTCGAACCCGGATCCTCTGGTCTCAGCCTCCCGAATGCTGGGATTACAAGTGTGCGCCACCACGCCTAGCTTCCACCAGTTTTTGAATCAGAACAAAATATTTTTTAAATTCTATGACTAAATGTTTTTACCTACACTCTTGAAGGAATATAATACACTTATTTCCTTTATTTCATTCAGAATTCTGTTACATATTTTAAAATATTTATTTATAATACACTTTCAGAAATAAAAATAACTAAAAAATGAGTTCCATAAATAAAAGTAATATTAATAGTTGTAATAGAATCATAACATATATTAACTTAGGGATAAATGACACCACAAAAATAATATTATATGTTTTTATCAAATAATAAAATATTTATTTAGTTAAATTTTCATTTATCCCTTATTAGATTTACTTTTAGAGATCCTTATATATTTAATTCAACAGATATCTTTAACTTTAGTTTCTTTGATTTTTTATAGTAAGATACTTTAATTTGTAGTTTATTATTTGTATATATTTTTTGTAAAATAATAGAAACAATAATCATTGTTTAAATAGAATATTTATTTAATATTTTATTAATACATTTGAATTATCCAAGTATATAATAAAATAAACTCGAGATAGTAATATTTTTGCCTCTTTCCTTTTCAATATTATTTTTCATTATTTTCTTCTTGACAAAAGGTACTAGAAAGTGAAATCAGAAAAATATTAATGATAATGATAGTGAATAGTCTTCATTTGTTATTTTACCATGCTTATATTTATTACTTGTCCTCTTAAACTATTTAGGAATTAAATGGGATTTAATATTATGAAATCAAATAAATAACTATTTTTTTTAAACAGGGGATTGGACCCAGTGGCATTCAGTTTCTAAGCTATAATTCAAGTCCTATTTTTTCTTTTAATTGGAACAGGTTCTCATTATGTTGCTCAAAGTCTCAGTAAGTTGCTGAGGCTGTCCTCAAACCTGTGATCCTCCTGCCTCAGTCTCCCCAGTACTGGAATTTCAGGTGTGCTCCAACCATGGCTGGTCAAATAAATACATACTTGAATCTTGTTAACAATTTCTTAAGCATGATTGAATGTTTTATCAATTCCTTTCTTACATTCTAATTATTTGATTTTTTAATTTTTATACAGTTTATTATTATAGGGGATATTTTACAATATTCATAAACTTCTCTTCTTTGTGATAATTGTTTTAAAAGTCCTACTACATTCTAATAATATTATATTGAATTTTTGCATCAACATATATAGAAAAAATCAGGCTATTATTCTTTTCCTCTGATCATCTTTGGCATTATTTGTTCTCCAAGAATTTACTCTTTTCCCCTCTCTTTTAAAGCATATTTTTCTTGGGTACCACTCATTTGCATGGCTTAATTACTATTTCACAACTGCAAATGCACCACACACTCCTCACCGTGCTACACACTTATCCAGTCATATAGAGACAGGTCCCTTAGAATAAATATTGGCAACAAAACTTAAAATCCAGAAAATAATGATTATTGGCTTCTTCTGAACTTTGTCTCCTACCACCCCTTTACTTATTTGACACCAAGTAAATAATAAAATCTTAATTCCATTACTGCTTTATAAGGACTTCCATGCTATGTCCTGGCCATATAGATTTGAAATGTTCTATGGGCCACCTTCCTTCTGCAACCATTTCTTCCATCCTGCTACTTCGTTGCCAACTTTCTTCATATAGGAACCTTATAGAATGACATGTCAGTGTACTTATTAAAGTACACTGACATCTATCACAAGAGTGCCTTAGATGAAATCCAGTCAAATTAGTCCTCTGTATGACTTTGAGTATGTGAACTTAACCTCTCTTTGTCTCATAAAATAGAGAACCTATTATAGGGCTATAATGGTGATTAAATCATAAGCATAGAGAGCAATGTTGCCTGGCAAAAAGTCAGAACCCAGTAAATACTTATTCTTATTACTCTAGGTCCAAAATACACTATTTCTTATTATGAAGTCCTAAAAGCTCTGGAAGTAAAAAGCTTCTTGGAATTTGTCTGGCAAAATAAATAAATAATCTTAAAAAAAAAATCAGACCTAACTTGGCCTGCATTTATTCAGAGGCAAGATCTGACCTGAACCAAAGTGCTACTCTTCTATTATTTACTAATTATGGTAAATATTTACATTTCTCGGCTGAGCTAGAAACATTTTAAATACTGGAGTATTGCCCTGAATCCCATTAGGGATGCTACAACATATGCTATGTATGCTTCATATTAACTTTTTCTTAAACATAAAAAGTTTCAAAGTCAAAGTATGGCTGAAACTCATCTGGCTTCCAGGTTTCAGAAGAAGCATTATTAACTATGTTAACTTTAGATCTTAGTTTGAATATCACCTTCTTGTTGAAGTTATCTGGAATTTTAAAGCCACATAAGAAATATGTGTGGTCATTGTTTCTTAAGTTTTTCCTATCACAGCACTTTTTGAACTCTTTTTTTTTTTAACTTATAATTGAACCAAATTATACCCCCTACACTTTTTATTTTTTGTTCTGAAACAGGTTCTCTCTAGGTTGATGAAAGTCAATGTGTTACTGAGGCTGACCCTGAACCTGCGATCCTCCTATCTCAGTCTCCCAAATACTGAGATTATAGGTGTGTGTCACCATTTTCACCTTAAACTCTTATATTTGCCTGCAAAATGTATGCTCTGGTACCCCATCTAGAAACTGACACTTTGTAGAAACTCAGTAATTACACATTGCAGACTACCTGAATAAATATGTTGAGGGGAACTTTCCTGCACCAAATTAGTCATATGCATATGTATTTATTGCCTAAAAGGCTTAGATTTCATGCCGCTGCTACAATGACAAATGGTCAGCAGAATCTGCCCATTGAAACATGGTGGTTGAGGCAGGAGGATTAACATTTGATTTAATTTAGAGATTTGTGCTGTGGTGGAAAAATCCATGATGGTGCTAAGTGTGCTTCCAGGGACCACATATGGGATTCTGGCAATATTTCATATATAGAGAGATAAGGATCAAAGGAGGAAAAGTTATCAGCTCTACAAAGAAAGCTCACCCTAAACAGAGAGATCTAGTGAGAAAAGGCACAGAGGCCTGAACCTGCTAGATAAGACTGAAGAATTATAAGCAGATGATCTCCAAGGTTATTTTAGATTGTTCTTGAGAAAAAACAAACAACTTTGTATAAAGTGACTGACCCTTCCACCTAAGGCCTTATTACCTGGAAATTTCTTTAAATATAAATTATAATTAGCCATTGTTATTTGATGATTGGTTTCTATAATCTTTGATTTCCTTATCTGAAAAGTATGTTGCTTAATTTTATGTTGCTTAATTTCTTCTTATAAGGATGACAAGAGAAAGTGTAAAAATAATTTGTCTAAGTAGGTGGCTTTTTATACTTTTGTTGATGCGTCATAGTCTCACATCATAAGGTAGTTTAGAGTGTTACATACATGCACACAGCATTTGGTGGGTTTTCCCCTGGCCCCCTCCCCAACCCCTCCCTTCCACATACTATATATTGTGTTTGACATCATATTCTTATATATGTATTTAATGTTAATGGAAGCGATTCCTTCACTGGTTCTCTCTCTCCCCCCATCCACCTTCTCCTAGATCATCTCTCTGGCTCCATTGAAGTTTCTCTTCCATTATCTGAAGTCTCTCTGGTATCCAGATTACTCCCTATCTTCTGCATATGAGAGAAAACATATGACCCTTCTCTCTCTGTGACTGGCTAATTTCACTTAGTATAATGTTCTCTGGGTCCATCCATTTTCCTGCAAATGATAATATTCTGTTTTTCTTTATTGCTGAGTACAATTCCATTGTGTGTATATCTCACAAATTTTTGTAATCCATTAATCTGTTGATGGACACCTACATTGGCTCCATAATTAGGCTATTGTGAATTGAGCTGCTATATATGTGTATGCATATGTTACTACAATTTTCTGATTTCAATTCCTTTTGAAAGATACTCAAGAGTGGTATAGCTAGATCATATGGTGGATCCATTCCTAGTTTTCTGAGGAATATCCACACTGATCTCCATAGTGGCTGTACTTTAAAATGTAGGGAACAATCTGGACATAGAAGTACATACCTATAATCCTAGGATTTAGGAGACTGAGACAGGAGGATAGCAGGTTCCAGGTCAGCCTCAGTAACAGCAATACTGTGTTTCAAAATAAAAATAAATAAATAAATAGAACTGGGGCTGTATCTCAGGGGTAGAATGTTCCTGTGTTCAATCCCCAGTCCCCCCAAAAATGAAGATATCATAAATGTCTAAATCAGATTATCAATATTATTGAGAAATAGAACATCATACATTGAAATACTTTTGTTAGAAGATTTTAGAAGATAGTATAAAAAAGTTTAAACTGCTGTTCTGAGAGAGATTAAAATTAGGATTTTCTTTTTTTTTTAATTTTTTATTGTAGTAATTCGTGCAATATAGCATATATCTTTGTTAAGTACAAGTTGTTAACAACATATTTGCACACAATTCTCATTTGACCCCTTCCCCAATTCCCACCCCATTCCCTCCCCCTCCCTCCCCCTCAGGTTCACTTCAGTGAGTGACCTTGATATGATTGTGTAAGTACATCATGTGCCTTAGGGTGTCCCTCTGCCCCATGCTACAATTAAATCAACTTCTTTGCTTATCGAGGATCTCTCCATTTCATCTGGAGACCCTCCAATGCTCCATCTTCTCCCTAGCATCCACATATTAGGGAGGACATATGCTTCTCAACTCTTTGTGACTGGCTAATCTCACTTAACATAATGTTTTCCAGTTGCATCCATTTCCCTGCAAAGAACTAGGATTTTCTACACAATTTTTAATATGAATAATGAGACTAATAACCATTCTTGCAATAAGAGGAAAGATGATTGGATTTGGATTTCTGGAAACATTCTCTATGTTGTTTTCTTTTACAATCCCTGTGTATATGTTTGACACTATCCTGCCTAAAACATAGCAATTTTCACAATATCAACAGCATCAGGCATTTGAGTTAAAGTAGACAAAAGGCATAAAAAATTCAAGGCTGGACATTGGCTTCTTTTGTAGCTTCAGGCCTCAGACTACTGTTCTGGAATTATAGGTTTCTGGTTCATTACTTCAACATTTTACATTGAAAATATGGATTTTTTGGAGTGTTTGGAAACTAACTTTCATTTTGTAAAGACAATAATGAATTGTGTTTTGTTGTTTGACTCCAAGGCATAATGTTGACTTTGATGATCTAAAACACACACACACACACACACACACACACACACACACAATAAATCAGAGGCTGTGGTCACATAATTCAACTAATAAATAACTGAAAACTGGTCATATTAAGTTTTAGAAGGAAAAAAGAAACTGTAAAATAGAAACTTCTTCCTTTCCTATATTTTTTTTTACAAGAACTCTATCAAATGGTTAGGCATGATTCAATAGTAAGAAGAGGTTGTATCTATAATATCTGAAAGGCAGAAGGTAAATGAAATTTTTGGTTCATTTAAAGATATGAGTCTTTTACTTAGGCCTTGCCTTCAATGAATTGTTAGAAGTAAAAGGTAAAAGTTGCCGGGCGTGGTGGCGCACGCTTGTAATCCCAGCATTCGGGAGGCTGAGACCGGAGGATCCGGGTTCGAGACCAGCCTCAGCTACCTAGTGAGGCACTCCGCAACTTAGTGAGACTCAGTTTCAAAATAAAGAATAAAAAATAGGGCTGGGGGTGTAGCTCAAAGGTAGAATGCCCCTGAGTTCAATCCCCAGTACCGCAAAAATAAAAAAAAAAAGAAGTAAAGGGTAAAAGTTATAAAATCATATTTATTCCCATTAATCTATAGATCTTCTATACTGTTTTCCAAAGTGGTTGCACTAATCTGCAATCCCACCAACAATGTATTAGAGTTCCCACTTTTCCACCCCTCATAGCATTTGTTCTTGTTTGTGTTTTCAATGATTACCACCCTAATTGGGGTTATTTGAAATCTCAGAGTAGTTTTGATTTGCATCTTTCTAATTGCTAATGACGTTGAACATTTATTATACATTTATTGGCCATTTGTATTCTTTTGTGAAGTCAATATTTAGTTCACTTGCCCATTTTATATTGGGTTATTTGTTTTCTTAGCAGTGAGTTTTTTTGAGTTCTATGTATATTCTAGATATTAGTCCTCTATTGGAGGAGTAGTTGGAAAAATTTTCTCCTATTCTGCCAACTCTCTGTTGAGGTTCTTGATAGTTTCCTTTGCTGCACAGAAGCTCTTTAGTTTAATGCAATCTTCCATTGAATTTATTGTGCCTTTGGGGTCTTGTTGAGAAAGTTTTTTACCTGTTCCTATGTGTTAAAGTGTTGGATCTATGCCCTCTTTAAGTAGCTGCAAGGTCTCTGGCCTGACTTCCAGGTCTTTGATCCATCTTGAATTGACTCTTGTGCAGAGTGAGAAAGTGGGTTTTATTTCCATTTTTCTGCATATGGTTAACCAGTTTTGCCAATACCATTTGTTGAAAAGGCTATCTTTTTTTTCCAGTGTATGTTGTCCCCTTTGTCAAAAATCTATTGTCTGTAACCCAAAAGAATGGAAACCAAACTACCCGACTAATGCATGTGTATCTCTGTTTATAGCTGCACAATTGCAAAACTATGGAAGCAGCTAAGATGTCCATCAACAGATGAATGGATTACAAACTATGGGATATGTACACAGTAGAATTTTACTTAGCCATAAAGAAGAACAAAACCATGTCATTTGCAAGGAAATGTATGGAACTGGAAAACATTATGTTAAGTGAGTTTTTATCAGTCACAAATAGTAAAAAATCAGATGCTCTCCCTGATAGGCAGAACCTAGGGAGAAAGTGGGTTATAGGAGGGACTCTAGATGAAGAAGGAGAAAACTTAGATGAGCAAAGAAGGTGACCTAACTGAAGGTGATGGGAGGAAGGGGGAGAATGAAACACCCTATTGCACATGTTGTATAATCACAAACATATCAAAGTCAAGCACTAAGCTGAACATGAGAAAGAGGGTGAGGGGAGGGTATGGGGTGGGAATTGGGGAAGGGTTAAAAGAGATGTGTGCATGTATGCCTCTACTAGCTTGTACCTCACAAAAATGTATGATTACAATATACCAATAAAAATATAAAAATAAGATAAGATTTCTGATACTAAAAGATTATAAAATCATAGTTTCTCACATATTGAGTGTTTTTGATTCATTAGAATGTGTTTCATATAGACAGTTGTTTTGTGTGTTTTGTTATTTAAGGATTCCCCAGAGTCTACATAATACTTGGAACCTAGTGTGTGTTAAGAGAAAATGTTGAATGAGTGGATGATAAAATGGCCATAAAATGAGGGCATGTGATAAAGAAGAATGAGGAGAGTATTTATATGTTTTAACAATTAATATTATTTAATCCTTACAATCAGTGATTTGTGTATTACTACCTTTTTTAGTAAATAAAAATTTGTTCTGCTTCCAAGTCATGAGGTAAATGGCTCTGTTTTTCCATGGACTCCCCACCATGATGGGCTGCTTGAGCACAGATCCAAAGCAACAGAGCCAAAAGATCATGGAATGAAACCTCTGAAATTGTGAGCCAAAATAAACTTTTATCTAAGTTGATTATCTCAGATACTTGTTATATTAACAGAAAACTGACTAGCATAACACCTTACCAAAGAATGTATGTACATAGTTATGTATATGCTTATGTATGCATTGGTGTCTATCAATTTGACTATGTGTCTTTCCATCTTTATCTTACCCCTTATATTCCTGGCCATCATATCAACACCATATTTGAAAGACAGTCAGTGTTAAGTATATGTAAACCTCAATCTCTATTCCTCTTTCTGTCTTATATTTACCATGAAAATTAACATTTGGTGTATTAACAATTACTCTTTTAGACTATGATCAGTTTATAAGGTGATTTAAATGACAAATTTTTCTCCCTCTTTCTCTTTTAATGAGCATTTACTTAGCTCACTTTCATTCCCAATGTCTTAGAAAAAAGATTTGTGTCTCAAAGATAACAGCCACCTCACCTATTCAGACTTTTCATTCATTTCTCTGAAAAAGCTGCTATTTCTCTATATATTTTTTTTACAAATTTACAATGTAATATATTTTTACATTATTTGAATTTGTGTCTAGGGATGTTGAAAGTCTAAGAGCTTAAAAGGTATGTATATACAGTGAATCAGGGAGCTAAAGAGGCATAAAATTTAGAGTAATATATTCATTCCAATTGTGCTAACCTTTCTCCACAGACTGAATAAAATTACTTCTGGAAAGGAATGAGTGTTCAGAGGCTTTAGCTGTTGAGAAAATGAGGTCAGTATATAAACCATGGTTAAACATATCCATAAAATGATGATTTAAAAGGCAGGTGCACTTGGAAGAAGCATTCATCAAGTCATGAAGAAGCTTTTCATTTGGGGGCTTCTTATTTGGGGGCTATTTATTCAGTCAGGCTTATTGAAATATCTCAATATATCATTTTCAGTATTTATTCTTATTAAGCAATTCAACTACTTAATTGTGATTTGTGCTCATTTTGACGATATTTTAGGTCTTTTTGCTAAATACTGGATTAAAAATGGAGTCTAATTCATCTTGTTTTTTGACGGGGAAAATGTATTTTTGAGAAGAGAGGCAAGTTATTAGATAGTGTGTTATTCAGATTGATTACAAACTGTTTACTATGATACTACTGGATAGGAAATAAAGAGAAATTAAGGTTTTATGAAATCCAATGCTTTGAGATATTTTGATAGTATTAGGTCATGGCAAATTAATTTTACCCACTCTCATACAGAGACATGTTCCAGGTAAGTTGAGCAATTATTCACATATCTTTGTGGTGTTCATTAAGGCTATTCACATATTTTGCTCTTCTCCTTCCATGTTTGACATGGCTGCATGACTTGCTTTGGCTAATGGAATATGCATTTTTTCTCTGTGGAAGCTTTAAAATCCAGTGCATGGTTAATCATATTTCATTCCCCTGCCAAAATCAATAACCTTAAGAACATGTTGGTATGGAACCTTTGTCAGCCACCTCTCTGATTGATGACACTGAGCAGGCCTCCTCAGCTGACCTATATTGTACATAGAACATAAATAAGAAATATACTTTTCCAATTCTCATATTGTTTGCTTCTTATGTATACAGAGCCTCTTATCTCTGATGTAATATTATTTGGAAATGATACTGTATGTGTATGTGTACATGTAAATAATACATGTAGGTATTTAAATGCATAAAGAAAGTTACAAAGTATGATGACTCCTAGTAGGTTTATATCTTTAAGTAACAGAGTGACACATATATACTTCAGTGTATTTAGTGCAAAAGAAGAATTAGTTGATGTTTGTGAATCATGACTATGTTGATTAACATTTAGTCTTCAGAGTTGTTGAGAAAATTCAGCCTGACATTGTTCAGTATCTAGTAGATTAAGGAGAATAGTGGGCACTCTATAGACATTAGTTTTATTCTTTATCTTTTAACTGACATGACATCTAATTATGTTATTTTAAGTGATAATTTAGAACTTGAATAATATAAGCATTAGCCATGCAAAACTTGAATAATTTAAATTCTTAGAATATTGCACTTATGTAAAACTCAGCTCTTGCTTTCAATGGGTTATACTTTTTATTCAAAGCATACATCACCAAATTATTAGTGATCTACTTCCTCTTGTACAAACTAATTATATTAGATGTATTTGTGTGCATTACTTGTACTCAGTACTTAATGTAAATAACCATATTGTATATGTACCATAAAATGATGAGTGTGACAGGGCTGATACTTGATACATGTCATGTTTTCTCACACCTACATGCATATGCAATTCCACACATACTCACTGACTGCCTAGGAGGTGCCTGGCACTATGGTCAGATAAACCCTTCTTACCTTTACACTTATGTTCTGGATTTATAAAGGAGATTACACTAACAATTTTATAAGTTTCAATTTGATAATAGAAAGTCAGTAAAAAAATTAAACCTAATTTGGTTTTAACCAGTTACATATTATAATTATTTCCAGGAAGAAAGTTGGTATTTATATTTAGGGAATACTCATGTTCTAACAAATTCTTACCACTTTTATGTCTGCCACCACTTTACTTTTGACTTTTATAATTCACACAGAGATAACTACAATACTCTAATTAGATTACTGCAGGCTCCCTTTGTCTCTTAAAAATTCTGCATTGAAGCACTAGAGTGTGTTTCATGTCTGTGCTCTATACACAGCAAAGAAAACAAAGCAAGTGCAACCACACAAGGAGTCAACACTATGACTAGCTTTAAGTCTCTTCATTTCTAACTCTGAATACTTACAAATAAAGATCAACCTGGGTTCCCATGAGTGGATGAACATATAATGAAAATGTGGTATTTATTCACAACAGAGTATTAGGCAGCCATAAAAAGAGTGATATTTTATTATTTGCCGCAAAATTAATGGAACTGGAAGATTTCATGGTAAGTGAAATAAATCAGTACAGAGAGAAATACTACATATTCTTTTTTACATGTTGGTGTTAAAAATGTTAATCAGAATATATAATGGTGATTACTAGAGCCTGGAAAGGGGAAGGAAGGATGTTAGATAATGGGTACCAAAATACAGTTAGATAAAAAGTATAAGTTCTCATATTGTATAGAACGGTGGGAGGAATATAGTTCACATTGAACTATTATCTATGTTATAAATAACTAGAAGGAAGGAGTTCAAATTCTCCAAACATGAAGTAATAAAAAGGAGATGGAACTATTAAGTATCCTTATTTGATCAGCACATGTTGCATATGTGTATAGAAATATCACAATTACACACATGCATAACATGTACAACTATCATGTGCTAGTCAAAAATTTAAAAGTATATATATTTAAGGATATGGAAATGCTAACTACCCTGATTTGATCATTACATACTGTGTATATGTATTGACAACACACTGTGCCACAGAAATATGGGCAGTTAAAATAACAATTAATAAAAAAACAAATACTGATGATCCTAAATTTTTTTCACCAAAGCAATTAGTTGTTTATTTGACTCTCAATACATACTTATTTGTTTTTATATACAGGGTAAGTTCTGTATTAAGTTACTGAATCCCTTGCCAAACCATTAAATAACTTGCATCCTATAAACCTCATTTGATATCTATTATTCATTGTAGAGAACTATTAATTCCTTTACTTTGTGCCCACATGTTTTTTTTTTCCTGAGACTAAATTGTAAACTCAACAAAACTGAGTATATTTTGTATCCTCTCCAAATACTAATGGCACTTAATGGATATTTAAAATTGGAGGCAGATAATCAATATGCTTCATTTATTTTTGTAAAAAAGAACATTGAAAATGGTCACATTAGCAAGAATTTATATGAGATTTACTCTAGTGAATGATAAACAAATTAAGTAAAAATATTCAGAGATTTAAGAAACACAAAGATTTTATATTCCTTAATATATATGAATGTTTAGCAGCATTCAAGTTTTGTTTTTTGTAAAAACAGTTAATAAGAGAATTGTCTCCTCTCCTCTCAACTGTCAAGGCTTCAGTTTTTGACATTTATAAATCACTCTCCAAGCAAGGTGACTCCAATTTCAGTGCTATCGTATTATTTTAAGATGGAGGAAAATAAACAAGCTATCAAAATATCTTTTAGAAGAGTAATATAGCTTTAAAAAAACAAACAGGAAGGATATTTGGTTATGTCCAAGCAAGCAACAAAGATAAAGTGGTGAAAAGCTTTCATTTGTTAGACAGTAAACAGAGCTGCTGCATTAATAAAATGAGAGATGTGGTCATAAACTTAGACAAAAAATATTAAAAAAGAATTCTAAGATTCTAGGACCATAAACACATCTTCAAGGCGAATTTTTGCCAATATGTGGACAGTTAAAATCACACATTGGGAGAGTGTAATGCTTTTTCCACTCTCTTGAACAAAGCTAGGAGGAGAAAAAACACAGAATAAGAATTATAAGATCCCAGATGTTTTATGAGAGGACATCTTTCCACTTCTCTGATAATCTAGAAGGCCAGTGGAAAGAAGAAAACAGAATTTTCTCATCACACAAAGCCTGACTATACAATCCATTAAATACCAGAAATTACAGGGTAGATTCTAGAAATGGGCATGCATCTCTTCTCCTTTGTTTGGATAGTTTTTAGGAAATAATAATTTCAAATAAACATTCGTAAAATGTTTGGTTCCATAAAGATAGTGCTGGTTTTAAGATATTTTAAGAAATGCAAAATAAATTTAGTTTCTTAAAAAAATGTATTTCCTATTCTTTTGGCATTAACCAGGGATGGGAGTCAGTCATGGTGAATCTTACTGTTAATCAGCTAAAGGCTCAGAATGCCTGATGCCCAGTACACAGAGAGAAAAACCTTCATCTGTCTTGGAGATGTGCCCCATCACTTGATTATCTTACCTGCAAAGTCATGAGGTTGTACTCCATTCTTAGTGTTTGGAAGCCTAGCTTCTGCCCTTGAGTTAATTTCATCTGCCAAATATAAACAAAGTCAGGCACTAATTAAAGTAGTAAGGACAGATTTTAATTAGTGATAGCTACTGCACTAAGGGAAAGAGCCCAGCATGAACTGAACTCAACTTTGATTACTGGCTTTTTTTTTTTTTTTACTTGATGCTGCCAGGGGCATTCTACCTCTGAGCTACACCTCCCAGCCTATTTGATTTCTCTTTTAAACAGGGTCTCACTACGTTGTTAAGGGCCTTCCTAAATTGCCTAGTGATGAATCTGTGATCCTCCTGTCTCAGCCTCCCAAGTATTGGTATTACAGGTGTGTGCCACCATTCCTGGTTGACTACATTTTTAAAGGGAGGATAAGAGAGAGGGTCAGGGAAAATGTGGGAAATCAGAGTGAAGGAATGAAATTGACAAGGGTCAATCAGTGTGAGTAGAATGAGAACAGCTGCGTCTGCTAGCTGGTGATTATTATTAAGTCTGTCATTCCACAGAAAATGAGAGACAAAGGCCATTTCTTCAGAAGCTACCTGAGGAAATAGTAAATTTGGGGGCAGTTGTGAGTGTTCTCAGGCACTTTAAAGGAAGATAGAGTCATCTTAGGGATGTGTCCTTGAGTTATGGGATATAATGTTAGTGTTTGTGCTGGTTTTTGAAAGTCAAAGTAGAGGCATGTAGAAGAGGAATCAGAGGGTCCTGGCTGGAGTTTGGTCAGGAAGAGAGCCCTAATCTCATCTCACCAAATTGCATTTCTATATTCTGCAGCTCTCCTTCACTTTTCCTCCCCTCCCACCCAGTCCACAACAGGACTTCTCGACAGATGTTGCCTGGTCTTATTCAACTATAAATGTTCTTTCCTGTCCTGCCTCCGATGAGTTCTACAGTCAAATATCAAGAATTGTTATAAAATACCAATGGAACCCTCAGCAGGTCGATTACTCAAGTAACCCTATTAACCAATCTTGTTAGCAACATTGTCTTTTGCTTGCTTTTAAAGATGGAAAGGGCAATACATTCCTGCAAGATATCTCCACATTTTCCCTAGTTACCATCCACTTATGGTAAAATAAACAAAAGAACAAACAAAGTATAATGACAGCAGCAGCATGACTAATATTTATGAGGATAATGTGAAAAATGTAAAAGGGAATATATCTTTAAATATTTTCCAATTGCAGTAAAAACACAGAGATAATCCAATCCATTGTGAAAAGTGGTCACCATAGGTTTGTTAATAATAATTAGGAAAAGCTTGTTGGAGTTCCTATTTTTAAAAAATGATGCTTTTAGTAGTTACCAATATGTGCTAAAAGATAGATGATATAGAAAAATTCACTGCTGACATGCAGAATTCACCAAGTTGGACCTGTGTGGCACAAGCACTTGCAATTGGATCCTACTCTCTAAACAGTTCTTCTTTCCTTCCTCCCTCTCTGCCCTTCTTTATCTCCCTCCCGCTCTTTCTTTTTTCTTTCTTTCTTTGTTATTCTTTCTCTCTCCTTCTCTCCCTTTCTCTGATGTGCTAAAACTACATTTCCTAGATTTCCTTGGAGCTAGGAACCTGGGTCAGCTTTGTCACAGATAAATGCAAGGATCTTGGATCAGCTTTACCACAATTAAGTACTAAAGAAATAATCTAAGTGGAGTTTGAGATGTGCAAACCATTTTTGTTTTTGTGTTTGCTGCTGAGGAATGAGCAACATGATTCTGAGATCAACAGCAACATTCTGGAGGAGTATTCTTAATTGATGATTCTAACTATAAGGCAGTGGGCTCTTAGAGTCATTAATTAGAATGGCATTTTTTTTGATCCTTTAATTTTATGATCTGGGCGGGCGGAGGTGTAGGGATTCATCCTGAAGGGCTTAACCTTGAGTCTGTTCCTATATTCCATCCTGTTTGACATCTTTAAAAATGTCAGAACAGTGTACAGCACAAGTCAGAAACTTACGGTATTATCATTAATAAAATTTTTGTTTCATGATTACTATATATACTCTCAAAAGATCAAAGACTAAATCTGATTTAATATTCTATGCAAATATTATTTTGGTGAGTGTATAAGCAGAGAAGAAATATGTGAAACCTTAGTCAAAATGACTGTTTTATTCATAAGCATATACTTTGAAAACTATGCTGTGTTTGAACTGCACATTTATTTATTTTCTTATTTAAATTTTTTGGTGCTGGGAATTTAACCTGGGGCATTCTACTTCCCAGCTAAACTCTTAGCCTGATTTTACTTTTTGTTTTGAAACAGGGTCTCTCTCATGGTTGCTGAGAGTCTATCTTGCTGAGGCTGCCCTCAAACTTGCAATCTTCCTGACTCAGTCTCCCAAAGACTGGCATTATAGTTGTGTATCAACACACCCTGCTTGAACTGCATATTTAAAACTTATCCCAGAAACTTTTTTCTATTTATATTGTAGCAAATAAATTTGAGAGAATGTTTGTGTTCTATTTCCATAAAATTAAACAATATACTTATCATGACATATGATTACTATAAAATACAGTAATAGAGGAACCAAATATGCATAATCATATTCATATCATAAGATAATTATAAAATTAAACACAACCATATTATTTATTAGTAGTGATATACCTGGTTTAGAAATTTAAAAATAATTTTTGTTAATATTTTAAAGATTTTTGATAAAATATGACTTTTGTTGCACTAATTAAATTCCTTACTGACAGCATAAGTATGGCAATGTTTTAATTAGATTAAGAAAATTTTGTTTCCAGAGAAACTGAAGATGAGATTCAGAATGAATGGCAGTTGAGAAAGAATCCTTAATCTCTAACTTTCTTATTTCATATACCTCTCCAATAATTACAACTACATTAAATATTAAAATAATGTATTAAAATAAATCACACAGGATTGTAAAAATAAGAGCCAATTTTCTTAAAAGCATGAAATATGTTATTTTCTAACACCTTTTTGATCATTTAATTTTCTTTTCATATACATCATTGACATAGGAAAGCCTAACAATAACTCACAGCCAGATAGGCATGCTAGGAGCTTGAAATGGAGATGGTATGCTAACTATAAAAATCTTTTGTAATTTACACACACATCATATATGTGCATGTGTGTGCAAATGAATATATAGATGTACATATATACATAGATATGTGCAGCTGTTCATTGTTTAAAGGTCATATATTGGAACAGTGTCCTTCAAGCTGTGGTTTTGGGGGATTTCATTGAAAAGATTCATTAAAGATTGTGTTACTGGATGGTATAGGATAAGAACACAATTGCGGAAGAAAGGGTAAATCGAGTTCCATAACTTATGTCTCTGATCCCACTAGGTTAGGTTTATTACTATCATATTGAGATTCATGATGGGATTTCTTTGGAGAACAAAATTGTATAACAAAAGAAAAAAATTTAAATAAGCCAAATACTTAAAAAATAATTGATGTACTTCAAGCTTTACATTTTCAGATAAAGTAATTCAAGCCAAAACATTTTAATGCTGAATTCACAATTTAATACCAATTCCTCATTCATGATCCACTCCTTGTGCAAGACAGTATTGCTTTTCCTTGTGTTAGTCTTTTTTCATATTTCATTCAATTTATTTCAATAAACATACTGAGCTCCAGCTGCATTCCATTCATAGTGTTATGCCCTGGAGACATGAAGATGAATAATACACAATTCTCTCTTCTATATTCTCAGTTTACTTAGGAGACAGGCAGTAAATGTAAAATTTCAGAATATAGAAGTCAATGTTACTGTGATGTTAAGCATACCTAAATAGAATCGCTAAAAACAAAAACAAAAAACAAACTAACAAACAAAACTATTATTTTAGAGAGAAAGAGGTTTTATTCCTGATTTTGTTCACTCTGAATATCAAAATCTTGATTATATGCAATATGTCTGAGTGCATTTCTTTTGTTTTAACTGAAAAATTTTTGAAGTTGACAAAAAGACTTATTAAGCATGACTAAATTTACTTTCATTTCTGAAAACTATATGGGATGTATTATACCATTCTTATACACAAGGAACTCGGAAGGATTGCAGCTTTTGTTATGAATTTCTAGTTCCTCTACATTAAGTAGCAAAGAATAACATTTAACCTTTTAGTAAAAAGAATCTCTGGTCCAATGTACTTTCTTCCCTGATGTCTTTTTCCACATATTCTGGTTAATCTTGGAATGTTTATATTTTGCTTCAAGACTCTTGTTACTAAATTCTTGTGATTTTTTGTTCTCTGTTCTAGTAATATATCTTTGTCTCCAATCTGAGTAATTATGTCTCTGGGGTTTCCATCAGATCCATGTATTACTCCAGGTATCAATTTCAGTCTGGCAGGGAGAGATGGGTTGTACTTCAAATCCCTTTGGCTACAACGCTTCTGCCTAACTTGAGATGGAACCCCCATGAGTGAGCATGATACACCCATGAATCATCTCCAATGATAGCTTAGGACCTGATTATTGAATCGTGTACCAATGGTTTGTGCACAAGAGGAAGTGAAATGTAAGTTTCAATTATCAGAATTTACAAGTGATTTCACTGGAAACTATGTTCTGTGAGGAAATCTCACAATTGGACAGAACTCTTCTTTCTTTCTCATTATACGTAATGCTAGATCCAAATATAAGTCAGATATTAACAAACATTTATTTCACTACCACAGTGAATTAAGACTTGAAAAACCATAGATTAATATTTGCTTATATTACTGACTTTTCTTTATAGTATATCTTTGCAGTCATCTTTATTGCTTGTAATTTATGCCTGATAAATTATGTTCATCTCTGTAACAGTGATCATTTAATGATGCCTTTAACAGGAAGCTGCTATAAAGATACTTGAGCTGATAATTTTGAGACTGACTACTTCTCTAAAAAATTCTGATACTCTGAATTTAATCTGCAATCATAAAGTCCTGTCAATGAACCAACACATCTAATAAATGAATTAGAAAGAAAAAATGAAACACTGAGAGGATTTCATAAATTTAGATGGGAAAATCAATCTTAGTTATTTGGGTATTCAAGTCCCAAGCTTCTTGTATGATTAAAGAAATCAATGCCTTTTTACCATCGATACTCAATTTGCAGTTTCCTTCTTTGATGTTTTATTAGCATCATGTAGCTTAAATGAAGCAAATGTTCTCAGCTATAAGTAGCTGCCTTAATACTTTTGAAGTAGAAGGGAAGGCAGTGGGGTGCTAGCATAAGGATGGTCTGAGATTTAAATATCATTTCTTTGCCATTTAGTGCTATGTAAACTTGGGCAAGTTATTCAACATCTCTGAGTCACCATTATTAAATCTATAAAACAGATACCATAATGTTAATATTAGAAGATTTCTTCTAGATTAAATGAAGTAATAAATCTATACAAAAAGACAATACTACCCTACTAAAAATTAATTATAAATTCAATGGCTGCTGTTTTTAATTTTATCTGCTATCACTTGCAATTTTAACAGTGTACTTTGTATATGAAAATATTTTAGAATGATATTTTAATATCAACCATTTCATATAGAATATTGTAGAAAATTTCAATTAGTTTTTCAGACAGTTTTCTTCCTGTGCCCCAACCTTATCTCTCAATTGTGAAGTCTACTACTACTTCACCTACACAGTGAAAAACATTTGGGATGTGAAGCCATGAATCCCTAAACTACCACAGGTTTGTCAAAGAAGTATAAAGAAAAGACACAGAACAAAGCCACTTTTTACCATAATAAAAAGTGTTTCTAGAAACATATTCTATAGAATTTTAAATTGAGTAGATAATCTAAGAAGCCCAAATAAAACAAATAAAGTACAACAGGGTGGAAGTAAAATTCTCTAATTAAAACTGAATTAATTATACTTCTTAAAGTTTCACAGGACACTTTGAGAAATTTTATAGGAAGGAAACCTAATTCTTCTTGTTCTAGCATTTTCATATTTTTAAAAATAAAATAATTTTTTGGAATAATTTTTGGCATCAATTAAAAATATATGAAATTAGTAAGAATTAGCAACCTTAAAAAAAACCTTTTCAAGCCGGGCATCATGGTGGCACACACTTGTAATCCCAGCATTTGAGAGACTGAGACCGGAGGACCCCTTTTTGTGACTGACTAACCTCACTTAGCATAATTTTCTCCAGTTCCATCCATTTCCCTGCAAATGACATAATTTTGTTCTTCCTTATTATGGCTGAGTAATATGGCTAAGTAATTGTGTATATATCCCACAGTTTTAATCCATTCCTCTATTGATGGACATCTGGCTGGTTTCATAGTTTGGCAGTTATGAATTGTGCACCCACAAACATAGATATGCATGCATTTCTCTGGTAGTTTGATTTCCATTCTTTTGGGTAGTTACTCAGGAGTGGTAAAGCTGGGTCATATGGAAGGTTCATTCTCATTCTTCTGAAGAGCCTCCACATTATTTTCCAAAGTTGTGGCACAAATTTGCAATCCCATTAACAGTGTATCAGAATTCCTACTTCTCCACATCCTTACCAGAATTTGTTATTGTTTATGTTTTTAGTGATTTCCATTCTAATTAGGATTAGGTGAAATCTCAGGGTAGCTTTGATTTGCATTTCTCTGATTGCTAATGATGCTGAATTCAAAGGAGTATAAGTAGGAAAAGAAGAACTGAAACTCTATATTTTCAGATGACATGATAGTACACTTAGAAGACCCAATAAACTCAACTGAAAGAATTTTAGAACTGCTCAACAAATTCAGTATTGTGTCTGGATACAAAATCAGTCTTAAATCAATAAGAAGCTTTTCTATATGCCAACCATAAATCCACTGAAAAAGAAATCTAGAAAACATTTCCACTCACAATATCTCCCCGAAACATTAAAATACTTAGGAACAAACCTAAACAATGAGGTAAAAGACCTCTATAAGGAAAATTATAAACCATTGAAAAAAGAAATTGAAGAAGATCTTAGAAGGTTTGAAGAACTTCTTCTGCTCTTGGATAGGCAGAATAAGTTTCATCACAATGGTTACTATTCCAAAAGTGATCTACCTATTCATTTCAAAACCCATTAAAATACCAGTCATTCTTCACAGATATAGAAAAATCAATCTTTAAATTCATTTGGAACAACAAAAAATTCAGAGTAGCTAAAATAGTTCTCAGCATAAGAACCATGCAAGTCACAATACCTGACTTCAAACTATGCTACAGAGTCATAGTAATGAAAACAACATGGTATTGCAACAAAAGCAGACACATAGACCAATGGAACAGAAGTCTCAGAAACAAATCTACACACTCACAACCAATTGATTTTTGACAAAAGGGCCAAAAACAAATGTTGGAAAAAAGATAGTATCTTCAACAAATGGTGTTGGCAAAACTGGTTATCTATATTCAGAAAAGTGGAAATAAATCCCACTTTTTCACAAGAGTCAATTCAAAATGGATCAAAGACCTGAAAATTAGACCAGCTACTTGAAGAGGGCAAAGGACCAATACTCCAACACATAGGCATGGGTCAAAACTTCTTCAATAAGACTCAAAAGACAAGGCACACGAACTTAAAATGAGGGTCAATATGTGGGATTGTATTAAAATGAAGAGATTCTGTGAAGCAAAGGGAACTATCAAGAACCTCAACAAAGAGCCAAGAGAATGAGAGATTTTTGCCAGCTACTGCTCTGATAGATAACTAATATCTAGAATATACAGAGAACTCAAGAAACTCATGACCAAAAATATAAAGAACTCAGTCAAAAAATGGACAAGCGAACTAAATAGACACTTCACAAAAGAATATAAATAGATTCATTTAATTAGACAATGTATGTAAAGTGCAGAAGACTGCCCAGTATATTGCATGCATATACTAACAGATTCCTTCATTGTTGGTGTCCTCTACTTTTGTTAATGATAATTATCTACAATTGATTATTTAAATTTTATTTATTTTACTTCTACTTTTTTTGTGGTACTGGGGATGGAACCTGGGGGCATTCTATCGAGCTACAGCCCCAGCCCTATTTTTATTCTTTATTGTGAAACAGGGTCTCACTAAGTTGCGGAGGGCCTCACTAAGCAGCTGAGTCTGGCTGTGAACCCGGATCCTCCAGTCTCAGCCTCCCAAATGCTGGGATTACAAGCATGTGGCACCACGCCTGGCTAATATTATTAATAAATAATAATAACAATTATTATTCCTATTTTAATAATAATTTCAAAGCATGTTTAAAATTGCAAAATGTTTGCAAATGAATCAACCAATATGTAAAATAATTTTTGTGTCCATTTTATAAATTGATGTATTTAACTCTTAAGTTAAATAATTTGTTTACACTCACACATCTGGAAAAGGACAAGAACAGAAAATCTAAAACATATATCAAAGAACATTTCTCATTCCATTAATTATTAAAAGAGAGCAAAAATTTACTTTTCTACCTGTTAGTTTCAGGTCTTTGTCTCCAGAGGGACCTTTACAGAGATAACCACTGTATTTTGTTACTGAATCTGTCATTTTCATAATAATGTCAGCTTCATAAATTATTTTAATCTCTTAAATAACTCTCCATTATTGTCGATTTTAATTTGTTGCTATTTCTCTTAAAGTAGGATATCCAGAATTATAATAACCCAAATATCTTTAGGTTACTTGTGCACTATTAACTTTGTTTGGTTGACCTTTACAAAAGGTTTGTATTAATTTAAATTTTATGGGCATTCTTTGCTTTTAGATTACACAGTAGAATGATATAAAAAGCTGTGAATATGTAATTTTATAAAGCCTGTAGTGCTTCTGACTGTAATCTACCCTTTTCACATGGATTTTAGTCACACCTATTCTCACCTGTCTACAATTGTGAAATGTTTAATTTTTTTCATTTACTAAGTGCATATTTTTGTTTATTTAACATACAGGAAGCTTCAAAAAATGTTTCTTCCACCTTAAAAATAAGAAAAAAGAGGTCTAATCTCCAAAATCAATGCTTTTCTTGAGTCCATCAGAGAGCTGTTTACAAAATAAGTAAGCTAATTTCAAAAGTAGGTAATCAAAATAAAGAATTGTTTCACTTTGCCCACAACAAGGAATAAAAAGGACTGCTTCATTCAGTTTGACAAGAGGAAACCATTTAAAAATTTAAGAAATGATTAAAGGGTAAGCACAGTTGAATGTGTCAATTTAGAATAGCCAAGCACCCAGACAAAATGGGAGCTTGTGTTTACTAGAAATTTTTTCTTACAGGATTTCACCATGTTTTTATGGTGACGCTTGATGTCAGGATGAGAGAGAAGAGAGAGACAGAGAGAGAGAGAGAGAGAGAGAGAGAGAGAGAGAGAGAGAGAGAGAGAGAGAGAGATATTCTTCTTTCCTAATCTCCCAATAAAGAGAAGACAAAACCCCTAGGGGAGGGGCAGCAAGCATTCTCACTATGGTATAAGATCCATTATATCCAGGAGAAGTAGGAGCAAAAGTGTTTAAGTCTTGATAAAGAACTGGGAACAATTATGACTTCAGAGTTCTATTATTAATACTGAGCAAGTATCTGGTAACACCATGAAAGAGACAGGAAACTCTTATCCAAGAACAAAACAAGATTTAAAGCATTTTGGCATGAGAAGAAAGAGAATAATCATAGAGAAAGAAATCCCTACTCCAGAGTCTAGTTTAGGACTGAGGCTGGATCTTAGCAACAGCAGTCCCACCCTCACACTCCACATACGAAATACAAACTACAACAGAAAAAATTTATAACTGGTTTTGCCAACACCATTTGTTGAAGAGGCTATTTTTTTTCCAGTGTATATTTTTGGTTCCTTTGTCAAAAATCAGTTGGCTGTAAGTGCATGGGTCTGTTTCTGAATACTCTATTCTGCTCCAATGGTCTATGTGTCTGTTTCTGTGCTAATACCATGCTGTTTTTATTACTGTGGCTTTGTAGTAGAGTTTGAAGTATTGCTACTTAAGAAGTGATTTAAGGGTAAGCACAGTTGAATGTGTCAATTTAGAATAGCCAAGCATCCAGACAAAATGGGAGCTTGTGTTTACTAGAAAAAATTTTTATAGGATTTCAACCATGTTTTTATGGTGAAGCTTGATGTCAGGATGAGAGAGGAAAGAGAGAGAGAGAGAGAGAGAGAGAGAGAGAGGAGAGAAGAGAGTTTGAAGTATTACTATTACTTTGTAGTAGAGTTTGAAGAGGTATTGTGATACCTTCTACATGATTCTTGTTGCTAAGAACTGCTTTGGCTATTCTGGTCTTTTTGTTGTTCCAAGTAAAGTTAAGGACTGATTTTTCTATGTCTGTGATGAGTGACCTTGGTAATTTCATGGGTATTGTATTGAATCTGTAGATCAGTTTTGGGAGGATGGTCATTTTGGTGATATTTATTCTGCCTATCCAAGAGCATGGAAGATCTTTCCATCTTCTAAGGTCTTCATTGATTTCTTTTTTCAACCTTTAATAATTTTCCTTATAGAGATCTTTTACTGCCATAGTCAGGTTTATCCCTAAGTATTTGATTTTGGGGGGTGCTATTGTGAGTGGAATTGTTTGCTGGATTTCTTTTTCAGTGGATTTATGGTTGGCATAAAGGAAAGCTTCTAATTTTTTAAGATTGATTTTTGTATCCAGACACTTTGCTTAATTTGTTGATCAGTTCTATAATTTTTTGGTTGAGTTTGTTGGGTCTTCTAAGTATAGTATCATCTCATTTTCAAAAAGGGATAGATTTAGTTCTTCTTTCCCTATTTTTACCCTTTTGATTTCCTTCTCTTGCCTTATTGCTCTGGCTAGAGTCTCAAGTACTATATTGAACAGAAGTGGTAATAGTGGATGTCCTTGTCTTGTTCCTGTTTTTAGTGGAAACTTGCAGTTTTTCCCCATTTAATATGATGTTGGCTCTGGGCCTATTGTATATTGCCCCTATGATGTTGAGGTATGTTCCTTCTATTCTGATTCTCTGCAGTGCTTTTAGCATGAATGGGTGTTGGATCTTGTCAAATGCTTTTTCAGCATCAATTGAGATGATCATGTGATTTTTGTCTTTGATTCTGTTTATGTAGAGAATTACATGGATTGTTTTTCGTATGTTGAACCAGCCTTGCATTCCTGGGATAAACCCGACTTGGTCATGGTGTATAATTTTCTTGATGTGGTTTTGAATGCACATTGCTAGTATTTTATTTAGCAATTTTGCATCTAAGTTAATCAATGATATAGGCCTATAGTTTTCTTTTCTTGAGTTGTTTTATTTGGCTTTGGTATTAGTGTGATGTTGGCTTCAAAGAATGTGTTTGAGTGTCCTATTTCTTACTATTTCATGGAATAATTTGAGGAGTATTGGGATTTGTTCTTCTATAAATGTTGTATTAAATTCTCTTGGAGAAAACCATCTGGCCCTGGGCTTTTGTTTGATGGTAAACTCTTTATTGCTGTTTCTATCTCTTTGATTGCTATTGTTTGGTTTAAATTTTCTATATCTCCTTGACTCAATTTAGGAAGGTTATATGTGTCTAGAATTTTTTCAATTTCTTCTGGATTAAAAAAATTTATAACTGGAATGCATAAAGATGAAAATTTTTTTTCTGGTCCTGAGAAGACACTGTGGCAAAAGTAAAAAATGGATAAAAAATCCGGGTGTGGTGGCGCACGCTTGTAATCCCAGCATTCGGAAGGCTGAACCGGAGGATCCGAGTTTGCGGCCAGCCTCAGCTACCTAGTGAGGCACTCCGCAACTTAGTGAGACTCGGTTTCAAAATAAAGAATAAAAAATGGGCTGGGGGTATAGCTCGGAGGTAGAATGCCACTGAGTTCAATCCCCAGTACCGAAAACAAAAACAAAAACAAAAACAAAAACAAAACAAATTTAACAATTCACATAATTTAGTAATAATAATGATAATAATAATCCTACTAAAATAGAAAGGCTTGAACAGATTACTCATCATAAAAGAAATATGATGGTAAAAATAAAGTACATTTAAGAAGTTCCACAGAATCCACAGAATTATTTATCAACAAAATTCAAATAAAATTCAAAATGAGATTCAGTTACAAACATATAAGCATGTGTATAAATTGCACTTCTTAGAGTGGAATGAGGATGCTGAGCTACTCTTATACACTGCTGCCAGGAATGCAAAAATGGTAGAGTCACTTTGGAAAATATTCTAATAGTTCATATATAATACATAAAATGTACCTATGTATATAATTTACTGTACAACCAAGCAAATAACCCTTCCAGTATTCTATCCAAGAGAAAATATTCACAAGAAGACCTGTATACAATCATTTATAATAGTAACTGGAAACAGGACAAACATTAAAAAACTGTTAAATGAATAAATAAATCTTGGGACATTCATATGACACAATGCTGTATAGTAAGTAAGGTAACAATATATTGATAATATCTAATGAAAAAGAACTAATTTATTATGCTAAATTTAAGAGAGACACATAAGACTACATACTTTATGATTTCATCTATATTGTCTTTTGAAAAAGCAGAAGTATAGGAACAGAAATCAGATCAGTAATTTCTAGGCACTGGACTTTGGGACAGAATGACTAAAAAGGGACATGGTGAGATTATAGAGTAATGGAAATAAACTATATCTTCATAGTGACAGTGGTTATATAACTGTGGCCATGGAATTACACAACACGGTAACTCTGACAATTTTTAAGTATATCTCAACAGCCACAATTTAAAATCACCTAAGTGATGTATTTTAATGCTTATTTTTGTTAGAACTTTTCGAAACATAATTCTATCATATCCCATTCAAGTAAGTTTTCTCTTGGCCTCATGCTTCTTTAAAAACAACAAAAAAAGTAATTGGGATATAAGAAGGACTTTAAATAAAAGGGGAGAAAACTACATTGAAGTGATGAATGGGGTGTAGGGGAAGGTGGAGTTGGGGGGGAGGGTAAAATAATGAAGAAAACATTTCCATCGATGTTATGTACATGTGTGAAATTATTAATGCCAATCTCAATATCCTGTACTGGGAAGGGGACTCAAAATTTTGCAACCATATTTGATATTAATGGTTTTGTCACGGGAAGGAGGTTAATTTCACGAAAGGTTTGAGGAATTCCCAAAAAGGAAAATCCATCTCAGGTTACTTGGCTTCAATGCCAAAATAGAATTTCAGCACACAAATCAGAGACAAAGACAGAGGATCATTTAGGAAGGTAGGAAAAACACATTCAAGAGAGAATGTAGGCTGTCTCACGAAGGATATGTATTTTGGGAATCCAGGGCTCTTGTTTTATTTATTTATTTGTATTTTTATATTTTTATTGGTGCATTATAGTCTCACATCACTCACATCATAATGCAGTTCCTAGTGATAGTGACATACATGCACACAGCTCTTGGTGAGTTTTCCCTGGCTTCATCCCACTGCACCCATTTTGCCCATAAGGATCTTAAGATTTATGTTGGTATTCTCACATGTGCATAATATCAATGGAAGTTATTTTTTCATTGATTCCCCCCCCCACACACACACGCCTAGACCACCTCCTTCACTCCACCGCAGTTTCTCCTCCATTATCTGAAGTCCCTCTGGTTTCCAGATTACTCCCTGGCTTCTGCTTATGAGAGAAAGCATATGACCCTTCATTTTCTGTGACTAGCTAACCTCACATAGAACAATGTTCTACAGATCCAGTCATTCTGCTGTAAATAACATAATTTTGTTCTTTAATGATGAGTAGAATTTCACTGTGTGTATATCCCATAATTTTGTGATTCATTCATCTGTTGATGGACACCTAGGTTGGTTCCATAATTTGGCAATTATAAATTGTGCTGCTATGAAGATGGATAGGCACACATTACTAGAATCTTCTAATTTTATTCCCTTTGGAAAGATACCAGAAATGGTATAGGTGGGCCATATGTTGGACACATTTCCAATTTTCTGAGAAATCTCCACACTGATCTATACAGTGAGTGTACACATTTTCGATCCTATCAGGAATGTAAGAGTTCCTATTTCTCCACATCTTCACCAAAATTTATTGTTATTTGACTTCTTGATGATTGCTCTTCTGATTGGGATTGAATGGGATCTCAGTGTAGTTTTGATTTCATCTCCCTGATTGCTAATGATGTTGAACACTTTTTTATGTATTTATTATGTATTTGTATCTCTTCTTTTTTGAAGTGCCTATTTAGTTCAATTGCCCATTTCTTGATTGGATTATTAATTTTTAGTGTTATATATATTTAAGTACTTTGTACATTCTAGATATTAGTCCTCCATTAGAGGAATAGCCGGCAAAAATATCTTCTCTTATCCTATAGGCACTCTCTTTAGACTCTTGATGTCTTCCTTTGAAAAATAGAAACTTTTTAGTTTAATGCTGTCCCATTTATAAATTTTTGTTTTAGTTTCTTAAGCATTGGGGATCTTACTGAAGAAGGTTCTACCTGTGTCTATATGTTGGAATGTTTAACGGATGTCCTCCTCTAGTTATTTCAAAGTCTCTGGTCTAATCTCCAGGTGTTTGATCCATCTTGGGTTGACTTTTGTGCAGGGTGAGAGGTAAGGACTTAAATTCATTTTACCACAAATGAATAATCAGTTTTCCTAACACCATTTGTTGAAAAGCCTGTATTTTCTCCAACATATGCCTTTGGCATCTTTGTAAAAACTCAATTGGCTATAAGTGTGTGGATTTTTCTGTATCTTGCATTCTGTTTTATTGGTCTATGTTTCTGATTTTGTGCCCAAACCATGCTGTTTATATTACTATAACTCCATAGTATAATTTAAATCAGGAATTGTGATGCCTCCTGCATCATTCTTATTGTTGAGAATTGCTTTGGATATTCTGGGTCTTTTGATTTTTTCATATGCAATTTATGACTGATTTTTCTAGGTCTGTGAAAGTATGTTATTGGTATTTTAATGGGGATTACATTGACTCTGTACATCACTTCTGGTAGAATGGCCCTTTTGATAATATTAATCTTAACTAACCAAGAACATGGTGATCCTTCCATCTTCTAAAATCTTCAGTTTCTTTCTTTGATGTCATAGTTTTCATTGCAGAGGTCTTTTACTTTCTTGGTTAGATTTATTTTTAGGTATTTAATTGAGTTTTTTTAGGTTATTATGAATGGAATTATTTTCTGGATTTCTTTTTTGGTGGATTCATGGTCAGCATAAAGAAAAACTACTTTCTTTTTTTAGATTGATTTTGTATCCCACTTTGTTGCAGAATTACTTAGCTTTAGAAATCTTTTGGTTGAGTTTTTTTGTTTGTTTTCTAAATATAGGATCAAATCATCTGTGAATAGAAATAATTTCAGTTATTTTTTCCTATTTGAATTCCTTTGATATTCTTCTCTTGCTTTATTGTTCTAGGATCTCAAGTATTGTATTTAAAAAGAGTGGTAATAATGGTTGTCTTTGTCTTGTTATTGGTTTTAAAGAGAATTCCCACAGTTTTTTTGTTTTTAATATGACATTGTTCAGCATTTCATGAGATGATCATGTGATTTTTGTCCTATTTATTTTGTTCTATTTATGTTGTCTAAAGACCCACAGAAAAGAAGCCAATGACCTGATGTGAAGTAAACAGCTGCAGATCTTCAATTCCTAAGCAATCGGCACCTTGCTCCATGTTCAACAGAAATCTGACTGCTTGGAGGCCCAACCAGAATCTGCAGCAACAGGGGCTCAGCCCACCTCTCCCTCCAGAGAACCTGAGTGGCACTTGACTATAAGTTAACTATGCGCCCCAGCAGAAGACTGCCTATAGCTTGGCTGTAGGGACTCACATGGCAACTGACAGACTCTCAGGATCTGAGACTTTGTTGTCCACTCCTGTGGAGGTTAGGTTGGAGGCTGCTGCCTATTGCAGCAGAGTTGAAGGAGAGGCCCCATAGCACTCAGAGCACAGCATCCTTATAGAGCCTTCAGATATTGCCCCAGAATTACACTGGACACTTGCCACCTGTGTAGGCAGAGAGAGAGAGAGAGAGAGAGAGAGAGAGAGAGAGAGAGAGAGAGAGAGAGAGAGAGAGAGAGAGAGACCCCCATGGACTGTGGAAAGTTCATAGCCCTGGGCTTACATTGTTTCCAGTCCCAGTGACTGCTGCCAGCGTAGACAGAGGGTGGAACAAGGACAGGCCCTGTGGAGAGCTAGAATACGCAAGCAGACAATGGGAGAGGCACCAGCAGCACTTGGTTCCTGGATTGACAGAGAAAGACATCAGGTGAGGGTCCTAATCATTGCAGGAGACCCAAAACTGGAGCTATAAACTCACATCACTACTATATGTTACTGAGAAAATGAGAACACTTGGAACATGCTTAAGAACCTACTATAGTGAGCAGACATTAAACAGCTGAAAATATCCATGCAAACTTAGGAGGACTACAGAGGTCAAGTCTGTTCTGTCCGTGTATATTTGCAAGGTTGTTTCTGTTTGTTTGGTTAATTTGTTATTTTGGGGGTCTGTTTGCTCTCTTCCCCATTCCTTTTACAAGCTTCCCCCCTACTTCTGTAGTTTCTTCCCTTCAAACTTTTCTCTCTCTTAAATTAAATCAATTTCATATCACTACAACTAAATACTCTACATTGACCACTAGAATCCTCCTACATATTCAATATATCTAATTTTTCCCATTTATTAAATTATTACACTCTAACTCTTATTCTACTCAAACATATTCTCTACCATATTCCTGTGCCCATAATTCTGACTCCTCCCTCTCACCCAATCTTCACCAATGAATACAACACAACCTGCCCTCGTATATACCAGCATGCACCTCTAAATCCCTACTGCTAATATTGGACCAGAAAGGTAAACCACCAGAAACAACTGCCAGACACCAAGAATAAACCACAGATGACAGAAGGACTTATCCAACAGACCACACATAGAGGTTTATAAACACATAGGGAATAAATTGTTCTGCGCACATCTCTGAGCCAACTCCCCATAACAGAAGCAACAGATGGAATACTAGACCTTAACACCTGAAACCCATCAACATCACCATTGTAGCAGACAGAAGGTACCCTAGGGCAACCATAACCCAGTGCTGATGATCTACCAGTAGAACAACAGTGGAGTGATAATAGACACAGTTTTCAAGATTGACATCAAAGGGTGATAAATATACAACATAGAATGGAGAATAACCATTGAATAACTTCTACTATTCAATGGTAAGGCAGAGCTACTGATAAACATTACTCCACAGTAACATACTATTCAGATAAAGAAAATAAACCTAACAAACCTATAGACTGAGTGAAAGCTATCAAGTGCAACAAAGACATAAACTTAAGAAAACAGAAATCATGAGAAGAAGAATAGCATGAAAACAATGAGCTCCCACAATCCCACAATAATAGAACCTGCCAAAACAGAATTGCAAAGATTTTCAGAAGGGCAATTCAGAAGTTTAATGGTAGAAAAGATGTAGAACTTCCACAAATAATTCAGAGAAAGACTTAAAGAAATGAATAAACAAATAATCTGACACTGGAACAGGAATCAAAAGGAAGCCTTCAAGGAAGTGAAGGATGTGAAAGATATAATAATTGAAGTGAGAGCCAGGCGTGGTGGTGCACACTTGTAATCCCAGCATTCGGGAGGCTGAGACCAGAGGATCTGGGTTCGCGGCCAGCCTCAGCTACCTAGTGAGGCACTCCACAACTTAGTGAGACTCAGTTTCAAAATAAAGAATAAAAAATAGGGCTGGGGGTATAGCTTGGAGGCAGAATGCCCCTGAGTTCAATCCCCAGTACCGTAAAAAATAAATAAATAAATAAATAAATAAATAAATAAATAAATAAAGTGAAGACATCAATACAAACTATAAAGAGTAGACTAGATCATATGAAAAATAGAAAGTTACTCTTAGAAGATGACCATTACAAAAATGAAGGCATAGTATATAATTTAGAAAAAAATAATCTTACAGAATGAATTGGACATTAAAAAGATATGGGCCAATTTTAACAAATCTAACCTAAGAATAATAAGCCTAGAAGACGGAATAGAAGCTGAAACTAAAGAAAATAATCAATCTTTCAAAGAAGTAATATTAGAAAATTTTCCAAACATAGAAAAAGAGGTTGACATACAGTTACAGGAAACATAGAGCCTCCTTTAAACAATATCAAAAAAAGGTTTACCATGCCACATAATAATCAAATTTACTAACAAATAAGCCAAGAAGAGAATTTTAAAGGGGATGAAGGTAAAAGACCAAGTGACAATCAGAGGCAAATCAATTGAAATTGCTCCAGACTTCCCGAACCAAGTCATGAAAGCCAGGAGGGTCTATAGCAACATATTCTAAACTATGAAAGAGAACAACTTGCAGCCAGGATTTTGCTATCCAGCAAAAACATCTCTAAAATTTGATGGAGGAATAAACATCATCCATGAAAAATAGAAGCTAAAAGAATTTATTTCTTCCAAACTAGCATTAAAGAAAATACTCAGAGATTAATTACAAAGAATTAATAAATGAATGCTAGAACCAGAGAAACAATGATTTTCATCAAGTGAACAACAGCAAAGAAAAACACTACCTCAAACAAAAGTAAAAACTCAAAATGTTAAGAATTAAAAATCATCTCTCTCAATAATCACATTAAATATAAATGGCCTTACCTCCCCAGTAAAAAGACATAAGATGGAAAAAGGGATTAAACCTCAGAATCCATCTATATACTGCCTGCAAGAAACAGATCTTACAAGTAAAAATATTCATAAATTAAGGTGAAGGACTGGAAGAAGGTAATTCATGCCAATGGAAGTCAAAGATAAGCAAGAGTATAATATCAGATAAATTAGAATTTAAGCCTAAGCTTATCAGAAGAGGCAAAGCAGGTTATTTTTTACTACTAAAAGGAACAATTCAGCAAGGAGAAATAACAATAGTTAACATTTATGCCCCAAACATAGGTGTAGCCGCTTTCATAAGTCAAACTCTTTGTGACATTACATCACACATAGATCCCAACACAAGAGTATTCTGAAGCTTTAACACTCCTCTCAAAGGACCAGATCAATCTTCTAGACAAAAGGTCAGTAAAGATGTCTCCGACCTAAAGAACGTCATAAATTAAACAGATCTACTAGATACATACAAAATATTAAACTCAACTACAGCCCAATTCACATTTTTCTCTGCTTTTCACAGAACCTTCTGTGACAACACCTTAATAGTTGGATCTTGAGCAAGCCCCAGTTCGCTGGAGTCCTGCAAGGCAGACGATTCCAAAAGAAAGAATGTGTGGCATTTCCCACTTTGCATTATTATATTCTGGAAATTATGGGTGCTTTGGGTTTTGCTTTTTTATTAATTATAATTTTATTATAATTTTATAATTTATTGAACACAATATTGCTAAATGAGGACTAGGTCATAGAAAGGACAGAAATTAAGAAATTCCTAGAAACACATGAAAATAGAGACATAACATATCAAAACTTCTGGCACACCTTGAAGGCAGTATTAAGAGGAAAATTTGTAGAACTGAGTGCCCACATAAGAAGAACAGAAAATCACCACATACCTAACAATGTCATACCTCAAAGCCCTTGGAAAACAGGAAAAGTCTAACCCCAAAGCCAGTAGAAAGACAGGGAATTATTAAAATCAGAGCAGAAATCAATGAAGTAGAGAATAAAAAATACAGAAATTCAACAAAACCAAAGGCTGGTTTCTAAACAAACAAGATTGAGAAACCACTAGTCAACCTAACCAAATGAAAGAATCAATCCATATTACTAAAATAAGATGTGAAATGTTAGCATTGACAGTGTGGGAATCCATAGGATTATCAGAAAAGACTTTGAAAAACTATATTACAACAAAATGGAAAATCTAGAAGAAATTGAAACATTTGTAGACACATATATTCTTCCCAAATTAGTCAAGAAGATATAGAAAATTTAACTGACCAAAATCAGTCAAAGAGATTTAACAGCAATAAAGAGTCTACTAATAACAAAAAGTCTAGGACAAGATGAATTTTCAAGTGAATTTTATAAAACGTTGAAGAACTTGAGCACTAGACTATTATATCAAAATTATATTTTAATTCTCATCTTGTCTCCTTTTACCTGTTTATTTATTCTATTCTACATGAGGTTTCAAGTGCAGGTCTACATAATGTTTACATAAGAATCTTTTGAGATGCTTCTTTAACATAGACATTTTGGGAATTTCACCTTCTGAAACTCTGAATTAGACTGTACAATGTGGTTGAATTTTTATATTTAAAGGTTCCACTAAGTCTTTGTGTTAAAAAGACAAGTTCACAATATGGTTCAAAAGTAAATAACACTTGGCTCAACTTTTAATGTTTATAAAGACATAACTCACATGTTTTTTAAGTTAAATTTCTTGTCAATGAAAAAAATACTGATGATAAACTTATTCTTAAAGATCATGGTAGAGAATTCCATGCCATTATAACCATTTCAAGCAGTGGATTAGGGTAGAATAATTTATGAATGCCTTTAACAATAGTGAAAGAACCATTACCAAGTGAACTATTAATTTAAAAGAAATAATACTGTAGTGCTAAAATAAAATTTAATCTTCAGAGAATAGCACACATTTCTTCATAATTCTTGTGATGGGGAATGTTACGATATGGATACAGAATGTCCCCTAGGGAAAACTCATGTATTGTGAATGCAAAAAAAATGAAAGAAAAAAATTTAGAAGTGAAATAATTGAGTCAGGGCTCTAATCTCATCAGTGGATAAATCTACAATGCATTAATAAATTGAATGGGTAGTAACATCAACTGGTAGAGTGTGAATGGAGCATGCAGGTTACTGGGGGTGTGGCCATGAGAACTACATCTGTCTCAGGATACTTTCAATCTCTCTTTCTGCTTTCTACCATACTGACTGAAAATGGCTTGTCACTACCATGCACCCTGCTGATCCAGTTTCTTTCTTGCAGCAGACCTACTCTAGATTGAACCTCTAAAATTATGAGCCAAAAAAGGAAACTTTCTTCCTTTAAGTTGTGCTTGTAAGTTATTTTGGTCACAGAGATGAAAACCTTATTAGGAGAGAAAATATCTCTGAAACTGACTAATTATAAAGATTCCTAAGAATCAGTACTATATATCAAGTATTCAATCTTGGAGAGATATTTACAATATTAAATATCTGTTATGTAAGTCTATAAATATTTTCTCTTCATCTAATCTACTTGAAAGTTAACATAATATAATTCATCACCTCTGAAATGGCGATAAAAGCATTTGTTCATCTACCATATTCTTTAGAAATGGATTTATCAGAGGAAAGGCAAGATGGACACTGAAGGAGACAGCATACCTAAGACGTTCTGAGACACAGAACTGAATGACATGAAGACAGCTCCTTGACAAGAAAAGTAAACCAGTGAAAAATTGAGCAAAATAAGAACAACAACAACAAAAAAGAAACGTGGCGGAATCAAAGCCAGAAGACAGAACAGAGGACAGAAAAGTGCCCTACATGCCTCACCTGGGGAACAGCAACTCCCATGGTGGCACCATCTTGGCTGGTTCCTGTCAAGGCTACCAGCTACCAGCTCTGCTGCTTTTAAAGGCTGCCAGCAAAGAAACCAATGACTTGGTGTAAAGCCAGTGACTGCAGATCATTAGCACTGAAAGTGGCTGGTATCTCACTTCATTCTCCACGGAGATCTGAATGCCTGGACCCCATGTCAGAACCTGCAGCAGCAGGGGCTGAGCCCACCTGCTTCTTCACAGATTCAGAACAGTGCTCAACAAAACTGTAAGTTAGTGAGCTGCCCCAGTGAGAGACCACCCAGCTCAGCCACAGGGACTTGTGTGGCAAGCAATAGACTGGTGGGGTATGAGACTTTGCGGATCACTTCCTACCAAAGTGGGAGTAGTGGTTGCTGTCAGACACAGCAGAGACATAGATTAGTTGACAGCCACCAGGGCTATTTGTGCAGCAAAGGCCTACACTCTGCAGGTTGCAGCACCCTTGCAGAGTATCTGGAGATCACCAGAGGACACCCAGTCTGATGTGTGGGGAAATATCAGAGCAACCCTGCTTTCTCTGTAAAGAATGTGGAATTTTTCATTTGCACAGGGTGTGGTCCCAGTGACACTCACCACCTGCATGTGCAGAGAGAGACACAGGCCAGGGTCCCACACTTGCACTGGGTCTAGTCTTAGTGACACTTGCCAATTGTTTAGGCAACCCTTTTACACAGGCCCATGGTCCTATGCTTGCACTGGGTCTGATCCCAGGAATATCTGTGGTCTGCCCAGGCAGAGAGAGACACAGGCGCAAAGTCTGTGGAAAGTGCAGATACCCACACTTGAAATGGGTCAAGTCCCAGCAATACTCACTGCCTGCATAGGAGAGAAAGATACAGGGTCAGGCACTGTGGAGGGCATAGGGACCCAGGTTTGCAGGGAAAGAGGCACCAGGGCACTCTGTGCCTGCATAGTCAGAGAGACACATTAGACCAGGGTTCCACTCATTGAATGATACCAAGTAGTGAGGCTGCAAACTGTCATCATTGCTATAGAATTCTGAGCAAGTAAGTGAGAATTCTTGAGATGTGCTCAAGAAACTACTGTGCTAAGTGGACCTTAAACAGATGAAAGTATCCACACAGACTAAGGAGGGCAGCATAGGCCAAATGTAGATTTTTTTTTCCTTTTTTTTGTTTTTTTTTTCTCTTTTCCGTGTGTGTGTGTGTGTGTGTGTGTGTGTGTGTGTGTGTGTGTTTGCTGTTTTGTTCTGCATGTTTTTCTTTTTTTTTCCTTTTTGCAGATGCTCTATATTTGTATATTTGTAGGCTTTTTTTTTCAGTGTTTGTTTGCTCTCTTCCCCAACCCTTTTACAAACTTCTTCCCTCATTCCTATTACTCTCTTCTCTCCATCCCCTCCTTTTTTTTATTTTGTCTTATATTACATCCATTTCTTATCACTACACCTAAACACTCTACACTGTCTACTAGAACCCTCCCCTTTGTTTTCACTATCTCTGATCACTATTATCTATTAACTTACTACACTCAAACTCATTCTACTCAATTCTGTCCTCTAAGTGAACCACCAGAAAGGAGGGCCAGACATTAAGGGCAAACTAACCACAGCTGACAGATGGAACCACCCAACTGCCTGTACATTGAACTTTAAAAATGCACAGGGCACAAATTGTTCTACTCACACCTCTAAGTCAACTCCCTATCACATAGGCAAAAGACAGGCCCCAGGACCTTAACAACTAGAATCCCCCAACGTCACCATTGCAGTAGGCAGAAAGAACCAAAGAGTAACTACAACCCAGTACTGATGATCTACAGGCAGAACAACAGTGGGGTGATACGAGACACAGATTTCAAAGTCACTATTAAAGGGTGATTAACACACAACAGAGAGCTGAGAATGCCCATAAAGCAGATGCTATTCATTTTTAAAGCATATCTAGGTATAAATATCTACCTATCTCTTAATAAGATACTATAAAGCATGAGAAATTAGACATAGGAAACCTACAGAGTGAGAGAAATCTATCTAAAAGCAACAAAGATATAAACTTAAGGAACTGGAAATCATGAGAAGGGAGAATACCAAAGAAACAATGAGTTCCTACAACTTCACAGTAACTAACCCACTAACAGAGATTGCCAGAAAGACAATTCAGAACTTTAATAGTAGACATTATACAGGATTTCCAAAAATAATTCAGAGACAGCCTGAAAGAAATGAAGAAACGAAACAAAGAATCTGGTTCCCTAAATAGGAATCAAAGAGACGCTCTGAAAGAAGTGAAGGATGCAATAATTGAAGTGAAGGCACAAATACAAACTATCAACAGTATACCAGACAACATGAAAAATAGAATTTGATTCTTAGAAGATTGCCACTCCAAAAATGAATACATAATATATAATTTAGAAAAAAATTAAATAGCCTGAATTGAATATTGAAGAGATCTCGGCAATTTTAAAAGAGAAACCCTAATATAATAAGCATAGAAGAGGGATTAGAAGCTGAAACCAAAGGAATCAATAATCTTTTCAGATAAATAATATTAGAAAATTCTCCAAAAAAAGAAAAAGATATTGATACACAGGTACAGGAAACATATAGAACCCCTATTAGACAAGAACAGAGAAAAGGTTCACCATGCCACATAATAATCAAATTGACTAATGTAGAGGCCAAGGACAGAATCTCAAAGGCAATATGCATAAAAGACCAAATGACATTCACAGGCAAACCAGTAAGAATTATTTCAGACTTCTCAAACCAAGTCATAAAATCCAGGAGGGCCTGGAGTGACATATTCCAAACTCTGAAATAAAACAACTTGCAGCCAAGATTACTCTACCTAACAAAGATATATTTCAAATGTGATGGGGAAATAAAAATCTTCAATGACAAAAGAAGCTGAAAAAATTTATGTATTCCAAACTAGCACTAGAGAAAACACTCAAAGAGGTTAATTAAAAAGAAATTAATAAATAAATGGCAGATCCAGGAAGACAATGATTACCATCAAATGAACAATTAAGCAAGGAAGAACAAACAGTACCTCAAACAGAAGTTAAATTCAAAGTGTTAGAAAATAAAAATCAACTCTCAATAATCATGTTGAATATAAATGGCATCAACTTCCTAATAAGACATAATGTGGCAAAATGGATTAAAATCTATAATCCATCTATATGCTGCATGAAATAAACAACATAAGGGGAAGAGCTGGAACAAAGTAGTTCATGCCAATGGAACTGAAAGACAAATAGGAGTAGCAACTATGATATCAGAAAAATTAGACTTCAAGCCTAAACTTATCAATAGGGACAAAGCAGGTCATTTTTTACTGATAAAGCAACAATCCAGTAAGAGGATATAGTGATATTCAAAATTTCTGCCCCAAACATAGGTACAGCCACTTTCATAAAACAAACTCTTTGTGACATTGTCATATATAGATCCCAATACAATAATATTGAGAGGCTTCAATACTCCTCTCACACCACTAGATGAATCTTCTGGACAGAGTCAGGAAAGATGCCTCAGACCTAAATAACACCATAAACCAAATTGACCTACTAGACACATACCAAATATTCCACCCAACTACAGCTGAATTCACATTTTTTTTTGGCTGCTCAAGAAATCTTCTCTGGGCCATAAAGTTAGCAGTAGCAAATTAAAAAACAACAAACAGACAAACAAACAAAAAACTTGACATAACCTTCTGTGTCTTTTCAGACCATAATAGAATAAAACTAGAAATCAAATATAAGAAGACCCAGAGAAACTACATAAACACATGGAGACTGAACACCACACTGCTGAATGAAGAATGAGTCATAGAAGAAATAAGGGGAGAAATAAAGAAATTCCTAGAAATGAATGAAAATAGGGACATAGCATATCAAAATCTCTGAGATACTTTGAAGGCAGTGTTAAGAGGAAAATTCATAGCACTGAGTGCTCACATAAGAAGAACAGAAAATCACCAAATAAATAATGTAATGACACACTTAAAGCCCCAGAAGAACAGAAAAAGGCTAACACAAAAGCCAGTAGAAGACAGGAAATTATTAATATCAGCACAGAAATCAATGAAGTAGAGAAAAAAATAGAGAAAATAAACATAACCAAAAGCTGGTTTTTAAAAAGATAAAAAATAAATAAGATAGATAAACCAATAGCCAACCTAACCAAAATTAAGAGAGAATCAATCTAAGTTACTAAAACAAGAGATGAAAAAGGTGATATTACCACAGACACCATGGAAATCCAGATGATTAACTGAAACTACTTTGAAAAACTATATTCCAACAAAATGGAAAATTTAGAAGAAATTGACAAATTTCTAGACACATACAACCTTCCTAAGTTGAATCAAGAAGATATAGAAAATTTAAACTGATCAAAAGCAATAAAAGAGATTGAAGCAGCCAAAAAGAGCCTACCATCGAAGAAAAGCCCTGGAACCAATGGTTTCTCAGGTGAATTTTATAAAACCTTTATAGAAGATCTAATCTCAATACTTCTCAATTTATTCTACATAATAGAAAGAAATGAGACTCTCCCAAATACATTCTATGAACTCTACATATTAACATGAAAATCAAATAAATACAGTTATTTTCAGGAAAAGAAAACTACAGGCATCTACTAAGATGCAAAACTGCTGAACAAAATACTAGTGATGCACACTCAAAAATGAAAAAAAAAATACAAAGAAAATTATAAAACATTGAAAAAATAAATTAAAGAAGACTTTAGAAGATGAAAGATCTCCCATGCTCTTGGATAGGAAGAATAAATATAATCAAAATGGCCAACCTTCCAAAAGTGATCTACAAATTCAATGAAATATCCATTAAATTATCAAAGTAATAGAAAAATTTGTCCTTAAATTCATTTAAAACAACAAAATACCCTTAATAGCCAAAGTAGTTCTTAGCAAAAAGAACCATGCAAGAGACATCAAAATATCTGATTTCAAACTATATTACAAAGCCATAGTAATAAAAACAGTATAATATTGGCTAAAAACCACTTAGATACATAGACCAATGCAGCAGAATAGAAGACTCAGAAAAAAAAAATCTGCACACTTACAGCCAATAGTTTTTTAACAAATGGAGCCAAAAACATACACTGTAAGAAAGATAACCTCTTCAACAAATGGTGTTGGCAAAACTGGTTAACCATATACAAAAAAATGAAAATAAACCCCACTTTCTCACCCTGCATATGAGTCAGTTCAAGATGAATCAGAGACCTGGAAATCAGACTAGAGAACTTGCAGCTATGTGAAGAGGGCATAGGTCTATCTCTTCAACACATAGGTACAAGTAAAAACTTTCAAGAACCTCATCAGAGAGTCATCAGTATGGGAGAATATTTTTGCCAGCTTCTCCTCTGATAGAGTACTAATATCTAGAACATGCAGAGAAGTCAAGAAACTCACCATCAAGAAAAAAAATAATCCAATAAAAAACTGGGTAAGTGAACTAAATAGACACTTCACAAAAGAAATACAAGTGGCCAGTAAGTGTATGAAAAAATGTTCAACATCATTAGCAATCAGAGAGATACAAATCAAAACTACCCTGATATTTCACCTAACCCCAATTAGAATGACAATCATTAAAAACACAAACAACGAATGCTGGTGAGTATGTGGAGAAGTAGGAACTCTAATACTTTGTTTATGGAATTGCAAATTAATGCAACCACTTTGGAAAACAGTATGGAGGATTCTCAAATGAATGGGAATGATCCTACTATATGACCCAGAAATAGCACTTTTGGGTATCTACCCAAAATTATGGAAAACGAACTAACAGATTAAGGTATGTGTATCTGTTCATAGCTGCACAAACCACAATTGCCAAACTATGGAAGCAGGCAAGATGTCCACCAATGGATAAATGGGTTACAAAACTATGGGATATGTACCCAGTGGAACTTTACTCAGCCATAAAGAAGAACACAAATCATTTGCAGGGAAATGGATAGAATTAGAGATTATTATGCTAAGTGTCATTAGTCAGTCACAAACATTGAAAAACTGGAAGTTCTCTCTAATATGACTAAGCTAGGGAGAAAATGGGATATATGAAGGACTCCAGACAAAGAAGGAGAAAACTTAGATGAGCAAAAAAGGTAATCTAATTGAGGGATATGAGAGAGGGGAAGAGGGAAAAACCCTGATGCACATGATGTATATTCACAAACTTATAAAAGTCAATCACTATGCTGAACATGAAAAGGAGGGAGGGAATAGGGTGGGAATTGAGGAAGGGTTAAATGAGTGATGTGTGCATGTATGCCTCTACCAGCTTGTACCTCATTAAGATGTATGATTACAATACACCAATACATTTGAAAAAGAAATAGATTTATCATCAGTAATATTTTCATTGACAAGCAGTTTAACTTAATGGTAATTATGTTCTCTTTCATTTATATGCTTCATAATGTTTCAAGGATTAATTGCCCATACTCCTGTTCTTTATCACTACCCTAGATATTCAAACAAATATTCTATCTTTTCCCACTGAAATATGAAACATCTTTCAGAATTTCTTTTCAAATCTTGCTATGTCCAAGAACCGTGGAATATACTACAGTTCTGCAGGGCTTGACTTGAAGCAAACCTCTTAGTCATCCCAACATAGAATTAGAACTGTTTGCACGTATTAACTTTTGTATATACCATCCTGTGTACCTAAATCTGTTGACAAGTCGCTGGTTCTTGATTATGTTCATGACTTAACTTACATCCTGTTTTACAGCTAATAGGAAGGTAGATATTTCCCAAGAGTTTACTCTCTTTATTTGAAAATTTTATTGTGTCTACTACTGCATATATTAGGAAAATAAAGTCAAAAGAGAGAGTTCTCCTAAAAAGCTTACCAGTTAGTAACAAACACAATATGACAGATGATATAAATGAACCACATGCACAGGGTGTATTAGAAGAACAGAAAAATAGATGTAGATATCTGTGTGTGTGTGTGTGTGTGTGTGTGTGTGTGTGTGTGTGTTTTACTACAGATTGAACATAGAAGTTTGTAAAGCTATCCCTTCAGTCCTTTTTATTTTGAAACAGGATCTTTATAATTTTCTGGTTGAACTCAAACCTGTGATTCTTCTGTCTCAGAATTCAAAGTACTGGGATTATAGGTGTGCAACACTATACCCATATTAGATGTAGATATTTTAAATTGGCAATGTTCTTTGAGACAAAGTAATTTGGCTTTTTCTTATAACACTATTTACATTTGCTCAAAATGAGCTAACTTTTTGTAGAAGTCAAAAGTCACTATACATCCATAGAGATAGCAGTTGCAGAAGAAAGTTTGAAGTAAAGGAATGGAGAACAAAGTCAAACCAGAACCTGGGTTGTTTCTTAAAATTCCAATCTTGACAACTCAGGTAACTTGCAGCTTGCAGAATCCATTTAGAGAAGTCTACCCAAATTTATCCTTTTTTTTTTTTTTTTTTTTTTTTTTTTT
>PVLC010000815.1:0-72039 GCA_004027655.1 Graphiurus murinus
GCGGTACTGGGGATTGAACTCAGAGGCATTCTACCTCCGAGCTATACCCCCAGCCCTATTTTTTATTCTTTATTTTGAAACCGGGTCTCACTAAGTTGCGGAGTGCCTCACTAGGTAGCTGAGGCTGGCCGCGAACTCGGATCCTCCGGTCTCAGCCTCCCAAATGCTGGGATTACAAGCGTGCGCCACCACGCCCGGCTTGCAGAAACTTTTTAGTTTAATGTCATCCCACTTATTAATACTTGATTTAATTTCCTGAGGTTTGAGAGTCTTTTTGAGGAAGTTTCTACCTGTGCCTTTATGTTGGAGTGTTGGACTTATGCCCTCCTCTAGTAGTTTCACAATCTCTGGTCTAAGTTCCAGGTCTTTGATCCATCTCAAGTTGACTACTGTGCAGCGTGAGAACTAAGGATTTAATTCTATTTTTCTACAGAAGGATAACCAGTTTTCCCAAAACCATTTGCTGAAAAGGCTGGACTGATTCTAATTGGTTTGCCTCTATATGTCACTTGTCCTTTTATTGGTTGATTTAAGTTCTATATATCTTCTTGACTAAATTTAGGAGGGTTGTATGTATCTAAAAAATGTCAATTTCTTCCAGATATTCCATTTTGTTGGAATATAGTTTTTCAAAATAGTTTCTGATGATCCTCTGTATTTCCACACTGTCGGTGGTAATATCACATTTTTCATCTCTTATTTTGGTTATTTGGGTTGATTCTCTCTTTCTTTTGGTTAGGTTGGCCAATGGTTTATCTATTTTGTTTATTTTTTTAAGAAACCAGCTTTTGGTTTTGTTGATTTTCTGTATTATTTTATTCTCTATTTCATTAACTGCTGCTCAGATTTTCATGATTTCCTGTCTTCTACTGGCTTTGGGGTTGGACTGTTCTTGTTTTTCAAGGGCTTTGAGCTGTGTCATTAGGTTATTTATTTGGTGAGTTTCCATTCTTCTTATATGGGCACTCTGCTATAATTTTTTCTCTTAGTACTGCCTTTAAGGTGTCCCAGAGGTTTTGATATGTTGTGTCTCTGTTTTCATTGGTTTCTAGGAATTTTTTAATTTCCCCTCTTACTTCTTCTATGACCCATTCTTCATTCAGCAATGTAGTGTTCAGTCTCCATGTGTTTACATGGTTACTCTGGGTCTTCTTAGAGTTGATTTCTAGTTTCACTCCATTGCGGTCTGAAAAGATGCAGGGAATTATGTTACATTTTTTGAATTTGCCAGTGCTCTCTTTGTGGCCCGGAATGTGGTCTATTTTGGAGAAGGTTCCATGCGCTGCTGAGAAAAATGTGAATTCAACTGTAGTTGGGTGAAATATTCTGTATGTGTCTAACAGGTCTATTTGTTTTATGGTATTATGTAGGTCCGAAGCATCTTTACTGACCTTTTTTTTTTTTTTTGAAGATCGGTCTAGTGATGTGAGAGGAGTATTGAAGTCTCCTAGTATTAGTGTATTGGTATGTAGGTGTGTCTTTGTATCATACAGAGTTTGTTTTATGAAAGTGGCTGCACCTATGTTTGGGACATAGATGTTGATAATTGTTATTTCCTCTTGCTGTATTGTTCCTTTTACTAGTAAAAGGTGACCTTCTTTGTCTCTTTTGATGAGCTTAGGCTTGAAATCTAATTTATCTGATATCATAGTTGCTACTCCTGTTTGTCTTCGAGTTCCATTGGCATGAATTACCTTACTCCAGCCCTTCACCCTTAGTTTGTGGGAATCTTTGCTTGTAAGGTGTGTTTCTTGTAGGCAGTATATAGATGGATTTTGGGTTTTAATCCATTTTGCCACCTTGTGTGTTTTTACTGGGGAGTTGAAACCATTTATATTCAGTGTGATTATTGAGAGATAATTTTTAATTCCTAACATTTTAGGTTTTGACTTCTGTTTGCAGTAGTGTTTGTTCTTCTTTGCTTAGGTGTTTGCTTTCTGGAAATTATTGTTTCTCTGGTTCTGATGTTTACTTGTTAGTTCTTTTTTGTAGTTAATCTGTTTGAGTATTTTCTCTAGTGCTGGTTTGGAAGACATAAATGCTTCAGTTATGTTTGTCATGGAAGGTTTTTATATCCCCGTCAATTTTGAGAGAGAGTTTTGCTGGGCAGGAGAATCTTGGCTGCAAGTTATTTTCTTTCAAAGTTTGGAATATGTTACTCCAGCCCCTCCTGGCTTTCATGACTTGGTTTGGGAGGTCTGGAGTGATCGTAATTGGTTTGCTTCTAAATGTCACTTGGCCTTTTACTTTTGTTGCCTTTAGAATTCTTTCCTTAGCTTCTACATTAGTCAGCTTGATTATTATGTGGCATTCTGAACCTCTTCTTTGGTCTTGTCTGAAGGGGATTCTATATGTTTCCTGCACCTGTGTGTCAACTTCTCTTTCTATGCATGGAAAATTCTGTGATATTACTTTTTTGAAAAGGCTGTTTATTCCATTAGTTTCAAATTTCAACCCCTCTTCTATGACTATTATTCTTAGGTTGGCTCTTTTAAAATTGGCCCAGATCTCATCGATGTCAGATTCATACTGTCGAATTTTTTTCTAGATTATGTATAATGGATTCATTTTTGGAATGGTCATCTTCTAGGAGTGATATTCTGTTTTCCATGTGGTCTAATCTATTGTTTATAGTTTGTATTGATGTCTTCAGTTCTATTATTGCATCTTTCACATCCTTCACTTCCCTCAAGGCTTCTCTATGATTCTTGGTCAGGGTGTCATATTCTTTGTTTATTTGTTCCTTTATTTCTTTCCAGCTCTCTCTGCATTCTTTCTGGAAGTTTTGTAACATTTCTATTATTAAAGATCTGAATTGTTCTTCTGATAAGCTCTGCCATTCAGTGTCGTTGAGTTCTGTTATTGTGGGGTTGTGTTGACTCATTGTTTCTTTGGTATTTCTCCTTCCCATGGTTTCCCTGTTCTTAAGTTTATAATTTTGCTGCTTTTGCATGCTTTCTCTGAATTTATAGGTTTCTTATTTTTATTTTCTTTCTGTGAATGGTATCTTGTACTGAGTTGCAATTACTCTGGTACTTCTTCTGCCTGCTCTATTGGTGTCTTTGGTGGGTTGCAGGCATTGACTTCTAGGGTCTAGCAAAAGCTAACAAAGCAACCAATCCTCCGAGCAAACATACATAAGTCGAAGCAATGCAAAATGAAAACAGAGTAAAAATGAAACAAAACAAAACAGAAAACAAAAAACATCAGCAAAAAGCAAAATAGAAATCCCTGCACGTTTGTAAGAACAAACCTCATTTGGCCTCTGCAGATCTTTTGGGTAGATCCTTGCTGCTCTGGATGGTAGACAAAATGGTGGCTGCTACTGTCACGCATGGGCTGGCTCCCCATTCTCCCTGGTCTGCTTTCTAGGTTCCGACCAACTGCCCCTGTTGCTTTACTCACTTTTATGCTGCTTTTCTTCTCTTTCCTTCTGTCAAAAAGCTGCTCCTGTGGCAGTTTTGATTCAAGCTCTGCATTGCAGTTATCTCTGCTCCGGCTCTGTCAGAAGAGGTGAGCTGGGATAGCCCCTCGCGGGCTCAAGCTGGTCATACCACGTTTTCTGGTCACTGTCGAAGGTGCCTCGATATGCTGCCTGGCTAGGATGAGGAGTTCAGGAGTCGCTCACTCCATCTCTGGTCACTGGGGATCCAGAAGGTTGTTATATATTTCTTTGTTTGTAGACCCCACACTGGGGGCTGGATTAATGTTGGCTGCCCCTCAGTGGTGTGGCACTGCAGCCGCACAGACGGGCTTCTTTGCTCTTCCTGGTCAGCCTTCCAGATTCTGATCAGCTGTATTTCAGTTTTCATAGTGTTTTTCACCTTTTTGTTGCTTTTTTTCTTCTGTCAAAAAGCTGCTTCTATGGCTGATTTGAATGGAGCTCACAGCACCTCTTGAGAAGTGTCTCACTCTGAAGCCATCTTCCCAGAAGTCCTCTGTGTAGTTCTTATTGCTGGGAATTGCTTTGGCTATTCTGGGTCTTTTGTTTCTCCATGTGAAATTTATGACTAATTTCTCTAGGTCTGTGAAGAATGATATTGGTATTTTGATAGGGATTGCATTAACTCTGTGATCATTTTTGGTAGAATGGCAAGTTTGATAATATTTATTCTGCCTTTCTAAGAACAAGGAAGATCTTTCCATCTTCTGAGATCTTTTGTAATTTCTTTCTTTAATGTTTCATAATTTTCATTGTAGAGGTCCTTTACCAACTTGGTTGGGTTTATTTCTAGGTATTTAACTGGTTTGAGGTTATCGTGAATGGGTTTGTTTACTGGATCTCTTTTTCAGTGGATTTATGATTGGCATATAGAAAATCTACTGATTTTTTAGGTTGATTTTGTATCCTGCTAGTTTGCTGAATTTGTTAATCAGCTTTAGTAGTCTTTTAGTAGAGTCTTTTTGGTCTTCTAGATATAGGAACATGTCATCTGCAAATAAAGATAATTTAATTCTTCTTTTCCTATTTGAATTCCTTTGATAACCATCTCTTGTTTTATTGCTCTGGCAAGAGTCTCAAGGACTATATTGAAAAGGTGTGGGGATAGTAACATCCTTGTCTTGATCTTAATTTTAAAGGAATTCCTGTAGATTTTCCCCATTAAATATGATGTTGGCTTTGTATTTATTGTATATTGCCTTAATCATGTTGAGGTACGTCCCTTCTATTCGAGTTTCTGCAATGTTTTAAACATGAATAGTGTTGGATTTTGTCAAATGCTTTTTCAGCATCTATTGAAATGATCATGTGATTTTTGTCCTTAGTTCTATTTATGTGATGAATAACATGTATTGATTTGCATATGTTGAACACACCTTGCTTTCCTGGGATGAAACCAGAATTTTCTTGATATAGTTTTGAAAGTACAGGGCTAGTATTTTGTTTAGAATTTTTTCATCTATGTTCATCAATTATATCGGTTTGTAATTTTCTTTTCTTGAGCTATTTTTATTAGGTTTTGGTGTTCATATTATATTGGCCTCATAGAAGAAGTTTGGAAGAATTCCATTTATTTATTTATTTTGCGGTACTGAGGATTGAGCCCAGGGACATTCTAGCTCCAAGCTACACCCCCAAACCTATTTTTATTCTTTATCTTGAAACAAGATCTCACTAAGTTGTAGGGGGCCTCACTAAGTAGCTGAGGCTAGCTGCAAACCTGTAATCTCCCTGTTTCAACCTCCCAAGTACTAGGATTACAAGCGTGCACTACCACACCTGGTTATCTCTTTTTGATTTCACAGAATAACTTGTGAAGTATTTAGTTTAGTTCATCTGTAAAGGTTTTGTAGAATTCAGCTGGAAATCCATCTGGACCTGGGCTTTACTTTTATGGCAGGCTTTTTATTTTTATTTCTATCTCTTTGCTTGCTATTAGTCAGTTTAAGTTTTCTATATCCCTTTGGTTCAATTTAGGTAAGATGCATGTGTCTAGAAATCTGTCAATTTCTTCCATGTTTTCCAGTTTATTGGAATATAAATTTTCAAAATAGTTTCTGATGATCCTCTGAATTTCCCCACTCTCTATGTTGATGTCCCCTTTTTTATTTCAGATTTTAATAATTTAATTTCAGATTTTAAGATTCTTTTAGTTAGGTTAGCTAGGGGTTTGTCAATCTTGCTAATCTGTTCAAAGAATCAGTTTTATGTTTTGTTGATCCTTTGTATTTTTTTTCCATTTCATTGATTTCTGCTCTGATTTTAATTATCACGTGACTTTGGGATTAGATTGTTCCATGTTTTTCTAGGTCCTTGAAGTGTGTCGTTAGGTTGTTTATCTGTTGACTTTCTGTTTTTCTTATGGGGGCACTCAGTGCTCTAAATTTTCCTCTTAACACTACCTTCAAAGTGTCCCATAGATTTTGATACATCGTATCTTTATTTTTGTTTAATCCCAGTTATTTTTTTAGTATCATAAAATTATATTTTCACATAAAATACAAAATATTAATTACAAGGATATAAAAATTATTCAAGGTATTTTGCTAATGTAAAATAAAATAACACCAAAATAAATTGGTTTTGAGGTTATTGTGAATGGAATTGTTTTCTGTACTTCTTTCTCTGTGGATTCATAGTTGGCATATAGAAAAGCTACTGATTTTTTTTGTAGGTATTTTATTTTTTCCCATTCAATTTTACTTTTTTTTATTTTTATTTTTTTTCATTTTTAATTTTTTAAATTTTTTTTAGCATGGATTTTTATACATTTCTTGGGTACAACAGGGTTAATCACACATCTTTGTTGGGTACAAGCTAGTACAGGTAAAGACATCCATGCACACATTTCTCATTAACCCTTCCCCAATTTCCACCCCCTCCCTCCTTCTCCCTCCTTCTCCAGGTCAGTTTAGTGATTGACTTTGATGTGATCTTGTAAGTACATCATGCTCATTAGGGTGTCCCCCCTCCTCCCATTACCTTACATTAAGTCAAATTCTTTGTTCACCTAAGAATTCTCCTTCATCTGGAGTCCCTCTTATGTCCCATTTTCTCCCTAGCTTCCACATATTAGGGAGAGCATTTGATTTTTTAACTTTTTGTGACTGACTAATCTCACTTAACATAAGGTTTCCTAGTTCCCTCCATTTCCTTGCAAATAACATGATTTTGTTCTTCTTTATGGCTGAGTAAAATTCCACTGTGTACATATCCCATAGTTTTGTAATACATTAATCTGTTGTTGGACATCTTGGCTGGTTCCATAGTTTGGCAATTGTAAACTGTGCAGCTATAAACATAGATACACATGCGTTGGTCTGATAGTTTTGTTTCGTTTCTTTTGGGTAGATACCCAGTAGAGGTATCGCTGGATCATATGGTAGGATCATTCCCATTCGTCTGAGAATCCTCCATACTGTTTTCTAAAGTGGTTGCACTAATTTGCAATCACACCAATAATGTATTAGGGTTACCACTTCTCCACACCCTCGCCAGCATTTGTTGTTGTTTGTGTTCTTGATAGTTGTCATTCTGATTGGAGTTAGGTGAAATCTCAAGGTAGTTTTGATGTGCATCTCTCTGATTGCTAATGATGTGGAACATTTCCTCATACATTTATTGGCCATTTGTATTTCTTCTTTTGTGAAGTGTCTATTTAGATCCTTTTCCCATTTCTTGGTTGTGTTATTTGTTTTCTTAGCTGTGAGTTTCTTGAGTTCTCTGTATATCCTAGATATGAGTCCTCTGTCAGAGGAGTAGCTGGCAAAGATTTTCTCCCACTCTGTGGGTTCTCTGTTGAGGTTCTTGATAGTTTCCTTTGCTGCACAGAAGCTCTTTAGTTTAGTGTAATCCCACATATTGATCTTCCTTTGACTTGCTTGTGCTTTTGAGGTCCTGTTGAGAAAGTTTTTACCTGTGCCTATGTGTTGAAGTGTTGGTCCTATGCCCTCTTCAAGTAGCTTCCAGGTCTCTGATCCACCTGGAATTGACTCTTGTGCAGGGTGAGAAAGTGGGGTTTATTTCCATTTTCCTGAGTATGGTTAACCAGTTTTGCCAACACCATTTGTTAAAGAGGCTATCTTTTTTCCAGTGTTTATTTTTGGCTCCTTTGTCAAAAATCAGTTGACTATAAGCACGTGGGTCTGTTTCTGGATCTTCTATTCTGCTCCATTGGTCTATGTGTCTGTTTCTGTGCCAATACCATGCTGTTTTTATTACTGTGGCTTTGTAGTAAAGTTTGAAGTCAGGTATTGTGATACCTCCTGCATGGTTCTTGTTACTAAGAACTACTTTGGGTATCCTAGGCTTTTTGTTGTTCCAAATGAATTTAAGGACTGATTTTTCTATGTCTGTGAGGAGTGACCTTGGTATTGCATTGAATTTGTAGATTACTTTTGGGAGGATGGCCATTTTGGTGATATTTATTCTGCCTATCCAAGAGAATGGTAGGTTTTTCCATTTTCTAAGGTCTTCATCAATTTCTTTCTTCAGCTTTTTGTAATTTTCCTTATAGAGGTCTTTTACCTCTTTGGTTAGGTTTATCCCTAAGTATTTTATTTTTCTAGGTGCTATTGTGAGTGGAATTGTTTTCTGGATTTCTTTCTCAGTGGTTTTATGGTTTTATTTTTTAAGATTGATTTTGTATCCAGACACTTTGCTGAATTTGTTGATCAGTTCTATAAGTTTTTTGGCTGACTTTGTTGGGTCTTCTAGGTATAATATCATGTCATCTGCAAAGAGGGATAGTTTTAGTTCTTCTTTCCCTATTTTTACCCCTTTGATTTCTTTCTCTTGCCTTATTGCTCTAGCTAGAGTCTCAAGTATTATGTTGAACAGAAGAGGTGATAATGGACATCCTTGTCTTGTTCCTGTTTTTAGTGGGAACTCTGGCAGTTTTTCTCCATTTAATATGATATTGGCTGTAGGTCTATTGTATATTGCCTCTGTGATTTTGAGGTATGTTCCTTCTATTCCAATTCTCTGCAATACTTTTAGCATGAATGGGTGTTGGATCTTGTCAAATGCTTTTTCAGCATCAATTGAGATGATCATGTGATTTCTATCTTTAAGTTTGTTTATATGGTGAATTACATGGATTGTTTTTCGTATGTTAAACCAGCCTTGCATTCCTGGGATGAACCCAACTTGGTCATGGTGGATAATTTTCTTGATGTGTTTTTGAATGCACATTGCTAGTATTTTGTTTAGCAGTTTTGCATCTAGGTTCATCAGTGATATAGGCCTATAGTTTTCTTTTCTTGAGCTGTCTTTATTTGGCTTTGGTAGTAATGTGATATTGGCTTCATAGAAAGTGTTTGGGAGGGTCCTGTTTCTTTCAATTTCACGGAATAATTTGAGGAGTATTGGGATTAGTTCTTCCATAAATGTTTTATAAAATTCACTTGGGAGACCATCTGGCCCTGGGCTTTTGTTTGATGGTAAACTTTTTATTGATGTTTCTATTTCTTTGATTTTTATTGGTTGATTTAAGTTTTCTATATCTTCTTGACTCAATTTAGGAAGGTTGTATGTATCTAAAAAATCGTCAATTTCTTCCAGATTTTCCATTTTGTTGGAGTATAGTTTTTCAAAATAGTTTCTGATGATCCTCTGTATTTCCGTACTGTCGGTGGTTATATCGCCTTTTTCATCTCTTATTTTGGTAATTTGGGTTGATTCTCTTTCTTTTGGTTAGGTTGGCCAATGGTTTATCTATCTTGTTTATTTTTTCAAGAAACCAGCTTTTGGTTTTGTTGATCTTCTGTATTGTTTTTTTTTTTGTTCTCTATTTCATTAATTTCTGCTCTGATTTTCATAATTTCCTGTCTTCTACTGGCTTTGGGGTTGGACTGTTCTTGTTTTTCAAGGGCTTTGAGCTGTGTCATTAGGTTATTTATTTGGTGAGTTTCCGTTCTTATGTGGGCACTCAGTGCTATAAATTTTCCTCTTAGTACTGCCTTTAAGGTGTCCCAGAGGTTTTGATATGTAATGTCTCTGTTTTCATTGGTTTCTAGGAATTTTTTAATTTCCCCCCTTACTTCTTCTATGACCCATTCTTCGTTCAGCAATGTGGTGTTCAGTCTCCATGTTTTTACATGGTTACTCTGGGTCTTCTTAGAGTTGATTTCTAGTTTCACTCCATTGTGGTCTGAAAAGATGCAGAGAATTATGCTACATTTTTTGAATTTGCCAGTGCTCTCTTTGTGGCCCAGAATGTGGTCTATTTTGGAGAAGGTTCCATGCGCTGCTGAGAAAAATGTGAATTCAGCTGTAGTTGGGTGAAATATTCTGTATGTGTCTAACAGGTCCATTTGGTTTATGGTATTATTTAGGTCTGAAGCATCTTTACTGACCTTTTTTTTTAAAGATCAGTCTAGTGATGTAAGAGTGGTGTTGAAGTCTCCCAGTATTCGTGTATTGGAATCTATGTGTGATTTTATATCATGTAGAGTTTGTTTCATGAAAGTAGCTGCACCTATGTTTGGGCCATAGATGTTGATGATTGTTATTTCCTATTGCTGTATTGTTCCTTTTACTAGTAAAAAGTGACCTTCTTTGTCTCTTTTGATGAGCTTAGGCTTGAAATCTAATTTATCCGATATCATAGTTGCTACTCCTGCTTTTCTTCGAGTTCCATTGGCACGAATTACCTTACTCCAGCCCTTCACCTTTAGTTTGTGGGAATCTTTGTAGGTAAGGTGCGTTTCTTACAGGCAGCATATAGATGGATTCTGTGTTTTGATCCATTTTGCCACCCTGTACCTTTTTATTGGGGAGTTGAGACCATTTATATTCAGTGTGAGTATTGAGAGATGATTTTTAATTCCTTACATTTTGGGTTTTGACTTCTGTTTGCAGTAGTGTTTGTTCTTCTTTGCTTTGTTGTTTGCTTCCTGGAAATTTTTGTTTCTCTGGTTCTGACGTTTGCTTGTTAGTTCTTCTTTGTAGTTAATCTCTTTGAGTATTTTCTCTAGTCCTGGTTTGGAAGACATGAATGCTTTCAGTTTTTGTTTGTCATGGAAGGTTTTTATATCCCCATCAATTTTGAGAGAGAGTTTTGCTGGGTATGAGAATCTTGGCTGCAAGTTATTTTCTTTCAGAGTTTGGAATATGTTACTCCAGCCCCTCCTGGCTTTCATGACTTGGTTTGGGAGGTATGGAGTGATCCTAATTGATTTGCTGTTGCTGGTTGAAATATTCTGTATATGTCTATTAGGTCCATTTGGTTTATAGTGTTCTTTAGGTCTGAAGAGTCTTTACTCATTTTTGTCTGGAAGATCAATCTAGTGGCATAAGTGGTTTGTTGAAGTCTTACAATATTTTTGTATTTGGGTCTATTTGAGATCTGATGTTCTGGAGAGTTTGTTTTACAAAAGTAGTTGCCCACTTTTGAGGCATAAATGTTTACTATCATTATATCTTCTTTTTGGTTTTTCCTTTTATTCATAAATTGACCTGGTTCGTCTCTTCTGATGTATTCTAGCTTAAAGTCCACTTTTTCAGATATGAGCTTTGCTACTCTTGTTTTTGTCTCCATTTGCGTGGTATATCTTTTTTCATGCTTTCATGTTTAGTATATGGATGTCTTTGGTGACAAGGCGAGTTTCCTGCAAGCAGAATATAGTTGGATTGTGTTTTTAAATCTATTTTGCCTATCTATATCTTTTAATTGGGGCGTTAAGATCTTTGACATTCAGTGCTATTATTGAGATATGCTTTTTTCCCTTTCATTTTGAGTTCTATTTTCTGTTTGATGTAGTATTATTTCTCCTTTGCTTAGTTGCCTTCCTGATTGAGTTCACTTCTCTAGTTCTGGAGTTTGCTTCTTTATTCTTCTTTGTGTTTTATTTCTTTAAGTATATTCTCTAGTACTGCCTTTATAGTCATAAATTCCTTAAGTTTCTGCTTGTCTTGGAATGCTTTTTTTCTCCATCAATTTTGAATGATATTTTTGCTGTATATAGCAGTCTTGTTTGGAAGTTGGTTGTTTTACAGGGTTTGGAGTACATCATATCAGTCTCTCCTGGCATTCATGATTTGAGTTGAAAAGCCTGGAATGATTTGTATTGTTTTGCCCCTGAATTTCATCCATTCTTTTGTTCTCACTGCTTTTTAGATTATTTCCTTGGCCTCAATGTTAGTCATGTTGATTATTACATGGTGTGGGAAGGTACTTCATTGATCTTGTCTTAAAGGTGTTCTTAATGTCTCCTGTACATGAATGTCCAAGTCTCTTCCTATGTTTGGAAAATTCTCTGAAATTATTTATCTGAAGAGGTTTGTGATACCCTTTGTTTGTGCTTCTAGATCTTCAATGACTTTTATCTATAAGTTAGGATGTTTTGCATTGTCCCATATTTCTTGGGTGTTTAGGTTGTGTTGTCATAATGTCTTCTGTATTTTGTTGACTGTGTTTTCAGTTTTGAATGAACTGTCTTCCAAGACTGATACTCTATTTTTCATGTGTCCTAGCCTCCCAGAATAGGTTTCTTTTGCTGTCTTTAACTCATTTATTGACTCTTTCATTTCGATCAAACTCTTTTTTTGATTCTCTCTTAGAGCCTCAATTTTTCCTTCACTTCCTGTATGCATTCTTTGAGGCTGTTTATCATATTGAAAGTCAAAATTTGTAATTCTCCTTCTTGCATTTCCTTCAGATCAGTATTGGTGATATCCCTTCTTGTTGAGTTGTGGGAGTTTATTGTTTCCTTGCTGTTCCTCATTCTCATATTTGCAGAGTTTTTAGATTTGTATTTCTGCTGTCTTGGTATCTTCTTCCTCTTTGTGTGTGAGTTCTGTGTCTATTATTCCTTTATAATAAGGTCTATGAGTCGGCCATGGTGGCGCATGCTTGTAATCCCAGCATTTGGGAGGCTGAGACCGGAGGATCCTGGTTCGTGGCCAGCCTCAGCTCCCTAGTGAGGCCCTCCGCAACATAGTGAGACCCTGTTTCAAAATAAAGAATAAAAAATAGGGCTGGGGGTATAGTTCGGAGGTAGAATGCCCCTGAGTTCAATCCCCAGTACCACAATGATGATGATGATGATGATGATGATGATGATGATGATGATGATAATAATAATAATGATAAGGTCTATGCTGTGGGTATGTATTTGCCTCTATCTAAGTCATATAATCCAACTTTTGATTTTGTCCTCTAGAGCCTCTCCAATTGTATATAGTTCTTAGTGTAGGCAAATAAGAGTCACTGATTCATTGCAGGCCACCATGCTCTCCAGGCCCAATCTCTGCAGGGCCAGAGACTATGATGTTCTATTCAGAGCCTGTAGCCTGCTGGTTGGAATTTAGTGCCCCACAGACACCACTGCTGCTCTGCTGGTTTTGAGCCCCTGATACTGCAGAGCACTGACTTCAGGTCTCTGTGGCCAGTGAGCTTAGTCTCAGCAAAGTCAATGATTGCTATGTTCCAAGGTTGTGGCCTGGCTGGCTGAGTTTTGGTGGTTCCTGGGAAACCTCTCCTGATTTGATTGGTACAACCACATGAGTACTGTCAGACACTAGCATGCATATATGCCAGGCACAAACTCTACTGGCAGAGAGAGTATTGAGTTCCCAGCCTTTAGTTGTGATCAAATGAAGCCCTGCTGGGCCCCTGTTCTCCCAGTCCCCAGGAATGACCCACTACTGATCTCCACCCTAGCTCCAAGCTCTGGCAGGGAGAGATTGTACAGTTTTGAGCCTGGGGATTGGGTGGCTCAGTGTTTTAGCCTCTGGGCAGCTGCTTTGGTGTTTGTAGCACCTAAATAAGGCCATGGTCAAGTTTATTGCTTTCTGAGTCTGCAACTTGGTATGCTGAGTTATCCCCCCCCCCATTGATAACCCAGCTGGGTGTCCTGTGGTGATCTGTGGAGACACTACAAGGGCTCAGTGAACTGTGAACTGCAGGTTCCTCCCACCAAATATCTTTAGTGGCTGCCTGCTAATTCCAGTTTCAGCTGTGTCCCACAGTAGCCCCCATCCCCACCTCTGCAGGGGTGATTTGTAAAGTCTCAGACCCAGAGAGCAAATTCCTTGCCACACAAGTCCCCATGGTCACACAGTGTGGTCTCCCACTTGGATGGCTTGTTAACTTATGGTCTTGATGAAGGCCACTCAGTGTACCTGTAGGAAGAGATGGGTTCAGCTTCAGCCACAGGATCTGGCTGGGTCATATGGGTAGCCAGGTTTTGTCAAGCATGGAGAGAAATACTGACTGCTTTTGGTGATGATGTGTCATCACTGGCTTCACAAAATCTACTGCTTCATTGCTGTAGTTGGTCCCTGGGAGTCCCAGTGCTGGTAGTTGCCAGCTCTGGTGTGAAGTGGCCAAGATGCTGCTACTGCAGCCACTCTGTTCACCAGGTGAGATGTGTGGAGCTCTTTATATTCCTCTTCTCTCTCTCTTGCTCTAGTTCTGCTGTGCTTCAATTTTCATTGTTTTGTTTAGTTTTCCCTCCCTTTCTTCCCTTGTCAAGAAGCAATCTTTTCAGTGGTTGAGTTCCTAGTCTCAGAGCACTGTAACACCCCATCTCCCTCTATGTCACCATCTTCATTCTTGATTCTGGATTTATCAGTCTCCAGAAATGTGATAAATAAATTTTTTTCATTTAAGCCAAGCAGTTTTAGATTTTGTTATTGTAGTCCAAACTAAGACAGGAGTAAAGATGTTAAGTGATAAAGATAAGTTGGTTAGTGATTTCCTCAGCTAATCTAAAAACCTAAACATATTCTAGTTCTGGAAAAATGTCATAATTTTACTAATAAAAACACAAAGACTGAAATGAGTATTGATATGGTTTACAAAAGTCCTCAGTGGGTAGCTTCTAGGTTTAAAGGCATCAGTTTTGATGTTTCATCCTTACTTGTTAGCCGTAACAGTACACCTTTTGTACTGGTAAATTCTAGTTTTAAAATTCACTACCCTTGTTCTTTCTTTCATCTATAAATAATTACAGGTCAGTATTATAGACATAGCACCATTTATTTATTTATTAGTATCATATCAAAATACAACTGTAGTCCTTAAGAATCTATTGACTTATTTGGGGAAGGAAAAAAAAAACATACGTGAAAAGTTACCTAAAATGAAAAAAAAAAGTTACCTAAAATGAAAATTAATTACAGTATTGTGCTGGTAAACTGGCCCTCTGGGAAAAAAATTCCTGGTTTGTAGCTTTTGGTGACTCTATGGGATAAATTAAAATAATGATATGCAAGCAAATCCAAATTAGTTATGTTTCTGATCCTGTAGAGCACCAGTCACTTCTTCCTTTAATGTGTCTATACTTGATGTTCTGTTTAAATTTATTTCTTTCACTGTCTGCAAGGTTCCCGCTTTCACTTCCTTTATTTCTTTTAATTGAGGTCTTTCCTGAACAGCGTGTTTAATATCTCTACACATTCCCCCATCCTAAGACCCAAACAGGTACTCTTTTCCTCATTCCTTGCTAATTCCTGCCCCCTCTAGCAGTTGTCAGCATCTGATAATCTTGCTTTTTTTTTTTTTTTTTTTTTTTTTTTTTTTTTTTTTTTTTTTTTTTTTTGCGGTACTGGGGATTGAACTCAGGGGCATTCTACCTCCAAGCTATACCCCCAGCCCTATTTTTTTATTCTTTATTTTGAAACCGAGTCTCACTAAGTTGCGGAGTGCCTCACTAGGTAGCTAAGGCTGGTCGCGAACCCGGATCCTCCGGTCTCAGCCTCCCAAATGCTGGGATTACAAGCGTGAGCCACCACGCCCGGCATAATCTTGCATTTTAATGCCATGTTTTTGCCTGTCTCCTTCCACTAGAAGGCAATTTTATGACAGCTGAGAGATTTTTATTTTTTCTTTTGTTCACAACTATACATTTGACACCTAGGATAGTGACTGGCACCATAAAAGAACTCCATAAATATTTCTGGATGAATATGAATGCTGATAAACAAGAATGTATATCACCAGTGTACCAGAAATTATGAGGAATCCCTTGAAATTAGAAAGTGGACAGGATTAGATAGAAAAGAATAGAGGAAACCATAACTCCAATGATGTAGGAGAAAACTGCTGATGTGAAGAAGAATCCTCAAAAAACTCCAAATTCAACATCAAGAAACAATGGAAGAAGCCAGGCGTGGTGGTGCATGCTTGTAATCCCAGCATTTGGGAGGCTGAGACCAAAGAATCCAAGTTTGCGCCCAGCCTCAGCTACTTAGTGAGACACTCTGCAACTTAGTGAGACCCTGTTTCAAAATAAAGACTTAAAAATAGGGCTGGGAGTGTAGCTTGGAGGTAGAATGCCCCTGAGTTCAATCCCCAGTACTGGAAAAAAAAGGAAAGAAAAAAAGAAACACTGGAAAATAGAGCCCTGGGGCAAGCATCATTGAAATTAGCTAAAAAATTAAATTAGAATCACAGGGCTTGTTACCCTTCTTCCCCAACCCCTCCTCTTCCTGAGCTAAAAGCTTTCTTTTTTTTTTTTGTGGTACTGGGGATTGAACTCAGGGGCATTCTACCTCTGAGCTATACCCCCAGCCCTATTTTTTATTCTTTATTTTGAAACAGGGTCTCACTAAGTTGCGGAGTGCCTCACTAAGTAGCTGAGGCTGGCCGCGAACCCGGATCCTCCGGTCTCAGCCTCCCAAATGCTTGGATTACAAGCGTGCGCCACCACGCCTGGCTAGCTAAAAGCTTTCTATGTTTAACCATGGGGAGGGGGATAATAAGGAAACCCCACTTAAAAAAAAGTGAACTAGCCTCCTACCTAACTGTATTTTATGTCCCTTTTCTAATCTCTTCTGGTGTTCTATAGCCTAGTAGGGTAATTTTAGTCTACAACAATCTGTGATATAGTTAAAAAAATTAGAAGAGTATAAAACAAAATAGAATTCATTGCAGAATAAAAGATTGGTGAACATAAAAGAGGTTTCGGAAATTATGTTTTTACCAAAATAAGGAAAATATGAGAAAATGGACAAATAATAGAATATATGTGACTTAAGACCAAAATTGGTACTCTTGACAATAAAGTAGAAGGCTAAAGAAATAAAACACAGAAACCAACAAACAAAAATGCCAATAAGCCATAGTGATGAAAATTTGAGAGGAAAGAGACATGGTCAACCAGTGTTAGAAGTCCTGTCTCCATCTAATAAGACACAACATGGATACTGAGAGGGATAAACAGTCAAATTAGAAAACAGGAAATGGGTTCTCAAGCCAAAAAATGTAAGAATTTTCAGAACAAAGGGGATCATGTAATATTGAGAAGGAACAATAATAAAAGATCCATATATGAACACCTGGGATGACCAGCTCCAGCCTATGGTAGGGACACTGCAGCTCACCTCTCCCTCCAGAACCAGAGCAGCACTCAAATGTAAGTTAACCACTCTCTCACAGAAGCCCCTGTGCAAAGGACAGACTCAGTCGCTGACCCTTCTAGCTATTGCATAGGAACAGAAGTACAGGAGGGACCCAGAATACACAGGGCTTAGAGACCTTATAGGCACCCTGGAAAATGCCCAGGATTTTGACTGTACTCACACCACTAGCAAAGGCAGAAAGAGAGAGAGAGAGATGTAGACAGGGCCTGTGGAAAGCACAGAGCCTCTGGCTTACACTGAGTCCAGACCCAGTGACATACCCCTGCCTACCTAGACAAGAGCAGCACAGGGACAGACATTGTGGAGAGCTCAGAGACACAAGCTTGCAGAGGGAGAGGTACCAGCAGAACTACCTGCGTACTGACACAGAGAGCAAATAAGAATGCCTGAAACATACTAAAAATCTAACATAGGGAGCAGACATTCAAAAGCTAAAAATACCCATGCAGATCCAAAAGGATTACAGAGGCCAACTTGGCTCTGTACTTATATATTTACAGGGTTTTTGTTTTTGTTTATTTTTATTTTTACTCTGTTTTTGTTTTGTATTGCTTTGTTTTATTTATGTTTGTTTGGATGGTTGGTTGCTTTGTTATTTTTTGCTCAATTGTTGACTCTCTTCCTCATCCATTTTTCAACCTTCCCTCCCTCTTTCCTGTCTATATCGATACTTCACCTCAACACTTTTTTCTCTTTCCTTCTTCCTTTTTACCGTGTGTCATATCAAGACCATTTTATACCACTACACCTAAATACTACATTGACTACCAGAATCCCCCGACATGACCACAGTCTCTAATATTTACCATATATCAGCTCAACACACACAAACTCTTGCTCCACTGGACCATACCTTTGACTTTACCCTATTCTTTCATTCATCACTGTGGCTTCCCCCTCTCATCCAACCTTCACCAGTGAACACAACCTGTCCTTGTATATACCAGTGGACACCTCTAAATCCCTACTGCAGAGATTGGACCAGAGATGTGAACAACCAGAAAGGACTGCCAAACCCTAAGGATAAAGTCACCCCTGCTGACAGAAGGAATAGCTCAACACATCCTAAACGGAGGCCTAAAAATGCAGAGACCACAAACTGTCATACTCACACCACTAGAAGCAAGAAACAGGCCCTAGAAGTCAATACCTGAAACCCACCAGCGGCACCATTACAGTGGGCAGAAGCCCTAAAATAATTGCAACTCAGTACAAGATACTATTGACAGAGAGGAAATAAAAATAAGAAACCTATAAATTGAGAGAAAGCTTGCAAGAGCAGCAAAGACATAAATTTAAGAACAGGGAAACCATGGGAAAGAAAAATAGCAAAGAAACAATGAGCCATCACAATTCCACAATAAGAGAACTCACCAACACAGAATGTCAGAGATTACAAGAACAATTCAGATCTTTAGTAGTAGAAATGATACAAAAGTTCCAGAAAGAATGCAAAGACAGTTGAAAAGAAATAAAGGAACAAATCAACAAAGAATCTGACACCCTGAACAGGAATCAAAGAGAAGCCTTGAAGAAAGTGAAAGATGCAATAATTGAAGTGAAGGCATCAACACAAACTGTAAACAGTATATTAGACCACATGGAAAATAGAATATCACTCTTAGAAGATTACCATTCCAAAAATGAATCCATGTTACATTATTTAGAAAAAAAAGTTCAACAGTATGAATTGGACATCGACAAGATTCGGGCCAATTTTAAAAGAGCTAACCTAAGAATAATAAGCATAGAAGAGGGATTAGAAGTTGAAACTAATGGAATAAACCATCTTTTTAAAGAAGTAATATGAGAAAACTTTTCAAACCTAGAAGGAGAAGTTGACACACAGGTACAGGAAACATTACAGAACCCCCTCTAGACAGGACCAAAGAAGAGGTTCGCCACGCCACATAATAATCAAATTGACTCATGTAGAGGCCAAGGAGAAAATCATAAAGAAAACATAAGTAAAAGGCCAAGTGACAGTTAGAGGCAAACCTATTAGAATCATTCCAGACTTCCCAAACCAAGTCATGAAAGCCAGGAGGGCCTGGAGTAACATATTCCAAATTCTGCAAGAAAATAACTTGAAGCCAAAATTCTCCTACCCAGTGAAACTATCTCTCAAAATTGATGGGAAAATAAAAACCTTCCATGACAAACATGAACTGAAAAAAATTTATGTCTTCCAAACCAGCAACAGAGAAAATACTCAAAGAGAGTAACTTCAAAGAAGAACTAGTAAGTAAACATCAGAACCAGAGAAACAATATTTTCCAGGATGTAAACAACTAGGCAAAGAAGAACAAACACTATTTCAAAAAGTAGATAAAATTCAAAGTATTAGGACTTAAAAAATCATCTCTCAATAATCACACTGAATATAAGTGGCCTCCACTCCCCAATAAAAAGGCACGAGGTGGAAAAATGGGTTAAAACGCCAAATCCATCTATATGCTGACTGCAAGAAACACACCTTTCAAGCAAAAATTCCCACAAACTAAAGGTGAAGGGCTGGAATAAGGTAATCCATACCAATGGAACTAAAAGACATGCAAGAGTAGGAACTATGATATCAGATAAATTAGTCAAGCCTAAACTTATCAGAAGAGACAAAGCAGGTGATTTTTACTGGTAAAAGGAACATTTCAGAAAGAGGAAATAACAATTCTCAACATTTATGCCCCAAACATAGGTGCTGCCACTTTCATAAAACAAACTCTGCATGACATAAAGTTACACATAAATACCAATGCAATAATACTAGGAGACCTCAATACTCCTCTCACATCACTAAATCAATCTTCTAGACAAAAGGTCAGTAAAGACACTTCAGACCTAAAGAATACCATAAACCAAATGGACATGTTAGACACATACAGAATATTTTACCCAACTACAGCTGAATTCATATTTTTCTCAGCTGCCCATGGAACCTTCTCCAAAATAGACCACATTTTGGGCCACAAAGTGAGCACTGGCAAATTTAAAAAACGTAACATGATTCCCTGCATATTTTCAGACCACAATGGAATGAAACTAGAAATCAACTCTAAGGATACCCAGAGTAACCATGGAAACACATGGAGACTAAACATCACACTGCTGAACCAGGAATGGGACATAGAAGAAATAGGGGGAGAAATTTAAAAATTCCTAGAAACCAATGAAAACAGAGACACAACATATCAAAACCTCTGGGACACCTTAAAGGCAGTACCAAGAGGAAAATTTATAGCACTGAGTGCCCACATAAGAAGAACAGAAATCACCAAATAAATAACCTAATGACACAGCTCAAAGCCCTTGAAAAACAAGAACAGTCTAACCCCAAAGCCAGTAGAAGATAGGAAATTATGAAAATCAGAGCAGAAATGAATAAAATAGAGAATAAAAACAATAAAGGAAATCAGCCGAATCAAAAGCTGGTTTCTTGAAAAAATAAACAAGATAGATAAGCCATTAGTCAACCTCACCAAAAGAAAGTGTAATCAAACCAAATTACAAAAATATGAGATGGAAAAGGTGATACTATTACCACCAACAGTGTGGAAATACAGAAGATCATCAGAAACTACTTTGAAAAAGTTTACTCCAACAAAATGGAAAATCTAGAAGAAATTGAGAAATTTCTAGAAACATATAACCTTCCTAAATTGAGTCAAGAAGATGTAGAAAACTTAAACTGACCAATAGCCATCAAACAGATAGAAACAGTAATAAAGAGTTTACCATCAAACAAAAGCCAGGGCCAGATGGTTTTTCAAGTGAATTTTATAAAACATTTATAGAAGAGCTAATCCCAATACTCCTCAAATGAATCCATGAAATAGAAAGAAACAGGACCCTCCCAAACACATTCTGTGAAGCCAACATCACATTAATACCAAAGTCAAATAAAGACAGCTCAAGAAAAGAAAACTATAGGCCTATATCGCTGATGAACATAGGTGCAAAACTGCTAAACAAAATACTGGCAATGCGCATTCAAAACTGCATCAGGAAAATTATACATCATTCTAGGGATGTAAGGCTGGTTCAACATACGGTAAAAAATCCATGTAATTCACCACATTAACAGAATCAAAGACAAAAATCACACGATCATTTCAATAGGTGTTGAAAAAGTATTTGATAAAATCCAACACCTATTCATGCTATAAGTACTGCAGAGAATCAGAATAGAAGGAACATACCACAACATCATACAGGCAATATACAATAAGCCCACAGCCATCATCATATTAAATGGGGAAAAACTGAAAGAGTTCCCAATAAAAACAGGAACAAGAAAAGGATGTCCATTATCACCACTTCTGTTCAGAATAATACTTGAGACTCTAGCCAGCGCAATACTGCAAGAGAAGGAAATCAAAGGTATAAATAGCAAAAGAAGAACTAAAACTATCCCTTTTTGCAGATGACATGATACTAAGTCCTCCCCTTTTTTTTTTATAGGGAGTGGGCTTTGATTGACCTGGGGAGACATTGACCTTGTTCCTCCCATGGGCTATGCCCACTTTGTATGGCTATTGACATTTTTTGGGGGAGGAGAGGCAGAGCTAAGTTTTGGTTTTAGGTGATGTCAACCTCTATGCAAAACAGGTATACTCCCAGAGAAATCCGGAGGAGGTCAATTGAAACCTTTCTCGTGCAATGCTTTGCTCTGCACCCGGTTCAATGCTCATACCTGGCCTCTATAATCCAGGTAAGCATCTCTCCAGCTGAGATGCTGTCCCCGTGGGGAGGGAGCGAGTTTGGAGGCTTTCATCCTCCTGATAGACAGAGTCCCATCTATCCATCATTTTCAGGTGCTGGTAATGTACCTGGATGGGTTTGGCCAAGGCAGAGTCTATCTGGGATCTTATGAAGGCTGTTAGTTTTTTAAAGATCCATGGACCAAATGTGAGAATTAAGAGAAAGCTTATAAGGGGTCGTTGTCCCTGTCTAGCCAGGGATTAGAAGTTTCTTTTTTAATTGATCTAAAGGAGACATAGGAAGGTCAGGGTTTGTTGGTTGTAGAACCATTACTCTTTGGTATTCTGAAAGAGAAGGCAAGTGCATGTGAGATATTAGTCTACAACAACAGTAAATCGAACAACAGAGAAGTATTTCCATGTAAAGTATACTGGCTAAGGAAATGAGGACCTTTTTCTACCAAGATGTTCCAGAAAACTAGGAAGTTAGTAAGTCATTGAAACTTAGGTCAGGATTAGACACATAATTAATTTGAGAACATAGGTTTTGCAGAAGACACATTCTTTAAATTATCAGGAATATAAACACAACACTTTATTCTAATAATTGTACAGGTCCACCCTGTGCTGCCGTTAATGTCAATTTGATTTTGTAAGGTGGCCTTTCTCATCATTTGCATTTCATCATTTATTAGTGAAATGCTTTCAGCTGTGTCATTTAGAGCCTTTTGTGTATACCTACTAAAGTACTCTATATGCCAGATTACATCTTTGAGTCCAGCTGAGGGAAATAGAATAGAGACTACATGATCATACCAGTGGAAGACTGATCGGGTCCACCGATGTTGTAAATTTGAGAGGTTAGCTGGATGGTCTATGGTCTTAGTCCAGTGCCCTTGTACCCAAGAATATCCTAAAGTACATCTTCCTATCCAGCCTGGAGGTAACCATTGCCAAAGGTTGGCACCACACAGCCATTGGGTGCCTTTTGGTGCTGGCCATCTTGTTTCTGTTTTCCACCTCCAATTGGTAGCAAACCAATCTGTATCTTTTAATATAATCATATAATTACATTCATCTATAGGAATCCATCCCAGCTTATGAGTGGAATTACTCAAAAAATCAAGTGAATGATTTCTCTGTTCCCAACAGAGAGTTGCCATTTGACTGAGTCTTCCCATAGTGGGTGTTACCCGGACATGTTCATCCCATATTTGAGAGTATCCTCTTAGTTACTCATGATTACTATCTTTTATTTTAGATATATTTTGAGTTTAGGATGGATAACTTTTGGTAAAATGCCATACATTTATTTTATCTACAGAGAAACTTTCTATGGCCCTTTTTGTTTAAGGTTTTTATTTATAGGCCACTGGGAAACATTAGCTCATATAGCAAGTTTTAATACGGTAATGATTTTTTTTGAGTTTTAGCCAATCGTTTTCTTTTATTAGGGGTACCCATTAGGGCAGCCCTGATGAGCTAGATGTGGGTAACAGCCCACAAATCCAACAGGCATCTCTATTAATACTTTGGCATATTGTTGTGCCCAGTTTAGGAAAGAGGTTTGTTTTTTTTCCTGGAAGAATAATGTAGACATAATGTAGTTATAATGGAAAAAAAGCACAAAAATAAAACTTATCCTGATTCAGTCTTAGTTGTTCTTTTAAATAATAATTTTAAATCTTTAAAGGCTCACAGGAATAGTGTTTGCAGGTCTTATCAGCATCCAGAGGTTTATTCCTGACTTTAGAGCCTTGATTCTGTAAAGTCTTAATAGGGATAGGTTTAATTTCATACAGATGAATCCAGGAACTGTGTCCTAAGAAGAACTTGGAAAGGATCCTTTTACTTTGGGAGAAGCTGGTCTGAGGGTGAATCCTTTTTCCAGGTTTTGAGTAAGACACAATCAACTAGTTGTATTTTTGCCACATAGGTCAAATTATCAGGAGTTGGAAGGACCTTATTGTCACAGAAAAGACCTTTTATAAAGCACTTTATAAGAACTCAGTTAAAGAGAGATCTTAGGCAATTTTAATCCTTAATAGAGCAATGGGCAGTAAGCATAACCAGGGCTCAAAAAGGTCTCTTGACATAGTTTTCCCAAGGTGGTTTTGATTTTGTAAGTTAGTCCTTTCCATCTTTTCTGACAATTGAGGGTGTCAGGAGCTATGGAGATAGTAAGTTATGTCTAGAGCTCGCAAGACTTTCTGTGTTACCTTTGAGATAAAGAAAGATCCAGTGTCACTTTTAAGTGAGCTGGGGAGCCCAAATCTAGGAATAATTTCAGTTCAAGTAGGATATGCTTTTATCCATCCAGAAAATATGTCAGCAAGGGCCAGGAGATATATCCTGGACCAAAGGATTAACATTTTAAACTGGAAGCCAGGTAGCCAACCTGTTAGGTATATATGACATTGTGACACATTCTCAAGGCACAAAACATAAATCACAGCATACAATTTACCTTATTGGCTTCTATGATACTCTTAATTAGTAACAATAATTTGCTTATTATAAAGGTTATATACTATTACTATCTGTCTTTCGTTTTTACATATTTAGCAGAGCCATTTGTAAAACAAGCATCTCACTTTAGGTTTTAGGTTATTGTATCTTTCTCCTACTCTATGGGAGACTACATTAACTCTCAAGTATCTTTAAAGTTTCTAGTTTAGCATAGAGATTCCCATATCAAAAGGGAAAATAAAAAGGTTCCACAAGAGTAAAAAGAAGCAAGATTCCTAGTTTACAGTATATAGGAGAATTTAAATAGGCTTTTTAAACTTTGAGCAAGACTCTTAAACTGTCCAGTACATTATAGGAATAGGGATTTATGATGTTGGTGGTCCTGGACCTGTAAAACTTCAAGCAAGACAGGTTTAGCTTTACAGCATTTTATAAATACTCAGAAGTTTTGGGCATCAATGTCACTGGTTATTTTTCCTATGAGCCTAAAGGCAGAAGAATCATTATAAATTATAATGTAGACATGCATTTTGATTATACTTCCCTGCTGGGGTTCAAGGCCAAGTAGTTAGCCCAATATTGGTCAATCGTGAATTATAAATTTTGATGATAAGGTCAGTTAAGGCTCCTCAGAGTTATTCCTGTCTGTGAGGCTTTGCTCTCATCTTTGAGGATGGGTCATGGTCTGTTAACCATTTGCTTCCCTTGAAGCATAGGGGATATTTTCTGTCCAATGACCCTCCTTTTTGTAGAGATTGTGTTGGTGGCTCCCAGTCTCTGGAGCCTTATGATCCTCCTGTTTTAGGAGGTCAGATAACTCACCAGAGTTGTAGGGTCTTAGTGAAGTCTTTCCCTGAGTCCTAGTTGACCTGGGAGGGTGAGGGCCAAAATATTGGCTATCCTTTTAGCCCTTTTACTTTCTGATTGTTTTATAAGACCCGGTTGTTGAGCACCCAGACAGTCAGTTTCACCAGTCCTTTTAATGATTAGGAGTCAATATCATAGCCTGTTTCTCAGGAAATGGTTATCAAAACATTGTTTAGTTTATTCTGTTAAAATACATCTGTAATGTTAACAGACAACAACTACAAAGATATAATAGTTTTGATAATATTTGATGATATAAATAAATTCTTATTTAAATTTGACTTTACATATATAATTACCCACATTTTTTCTTTAACCAGAGTGGCATGAGTTAGAATATCCAGTGTTTTATCACCTCTAACTATCTTTGCTTGAAAAATGATTATAATATAATTTAGAAATACACAAATATAAACCTCAAAAATTGTTATAAACCTTTTTGTTTATAGGACATCAGCTAGGTAAGGTATTTGATTAAGTTCTGCATTGTAGAAGATACTTAGGAGACATAAATATATTTAATTAATAAAGAAGCCAGTAATAATTGACAAAATACACAAAAGTTAACAATTTTAACTTAACCTTAATGTAACCTTAACTTAACCTTTGAAATGAAATTTAGAATTTGTGGCTTAATAAGATAACTATAATTACAAGTCTATGTAGGTTAACAGCATTGATAAAAATTAAATAGCTCTAAATTTTTATAAGTTTAGAGGACAATATTAATAATCAGAAATAAGCTTATTACCTGATAGATGGTCAATAAAACATTTATCTAAAGCAAACAGATGTAAATCATGTCTTAATGATGGATTTCTGAATGGTACTAAAACATAGATGGCAGGAGTTTTAGTGACTTAAGATATCAACACAATGTATACTGCATAGAAAGATTACTTATATTAGTTAGCATATATAAAACCCATATGCTTTTACCTTTATAAGATCTTATGAAAACATTTAGATGAACCTAGATACACATCTAGGGTCACAGATATAGTAACCCAAAGTTAAAGTTGTTCACTTAGCTAGAGCTATGAAGTACTCATTAACAGGTGTAAAATACAGACATTTAAACCCTGATCCTACTAAGAGGCAGCTTGCTAGGTAATCAAAGACAATAAACATAAACGATTTTGCCAAAGCACAAACTTTGAAGCTAGTACTTAGTAAATGTTAAGAACAAAAATCATGTTGTTTTAAATATAAAGAACATAGGAAATTATCTTAGTGAAATGAAAAAAAATTACCTAGGCTTATTTTTTTTAAGAGGAGATTGATATCTTGAAAAAAAACTAATTTACCTGTTTAATAGCCAGTCAGCACTTTAAGTCATTATTTTAACAAATAAAATACTCTAAAAACAATGAACATTGCCTAACCTGGAAAAAAAAACTGTTAATTTTAAATGATTTTTTTTAATAAATTTAAACTTATTTATTAAAGACTTAAGTCACATGAACTAAAAGATATTTGGATCTATTTATTTATTTATTTATTTTTTAACCTATGAGTGCTCTTTTAAATTAGCTCTATAAGCTACTTTTGGTACCATGTAGACAATACACAGACAATACATTTATGGATATAGACATACACAAAAGTAGACAGCAATAAATACATATACACGCATACACGCACTCATACATTTTTATAAAAGACAAACAATACAAAAATTGTTTTTGCAGATATTAAAAGGATTTAAGGACATTACTAGGAAGAGCAAAATTAGGTAGATATCAGTAAAAAGATCACCTTTATCCTTTGAACAGGAGGGATGGACTTTATGGTGAGGTCTGCTGTAACACAGGTTTTACCCCCTGCAGCTATAAGGCTATTCCTCCTTCAATTAGACAGTGTAATCACAGGGTGAGGTCTTATCACAGGGTTAGGTCTTTGATAAAGACACTTTTTTTGGACCTGGCTATATCTATCTTAAAATTGAACTAACTTTATTTCCCAAATACAAAATAGAAAAAAAAAAGAACAATTATTTAAGTCAATATATTTAGTAAAGTTTCGCAAATGCGAATGCTTCCTATCTGACATTAACTGCATAAGACAAACTGGTTTGTTAGAACACATGAGATTACAAAGAGACACATTACAATTACACTTTTAACAAAAGTTTTCGAGAGTCAAAGATTGACCCTTAAGTGTTTTGGGTCGAAATATGTGATGTTTTGTGGAGGTAGCTCCCTTGACTTTTACCTCAAGGTCAGTTACCTCCCACTGTGTCTGGGGGGGGGATGTTACCCTCGGCATCTGTTTTTGAACTGCATTCATTAGCCCAGTGAAAACCATGCCTACACCGTGAGCAACGGACTTGGGGGGGGCGAGATTGTTTGCCTCTGGCTCCCAACACTAAGAAGACAGAACAAACTCAACCAAAAAACATGTAGAACTGATCAGCAAATTCAGCTAAGTGTCTGGATACAAATTTAACAAATTTATTCTTAAAAAATCAGAAGCTTTCCTGTATGCCAAACATAAATCCACTGTAAAAGAAATCCAGAAAACAATTCCACTCATGATAGCACTCTGAAAAATAAAATACTTATGAAGAAACCTAACAGAGGAAGTAAAAGATCTCTATAAGGAAAACTATAAAAATTCAAAAAATGAAATAGATGAAGACCTTAGAAGATGGAACAATCTTCCATGTTCTTATATGGACAGAATAAATATCATCAAAATGGTCATTCTCTCAAAAGAGATCTATAGATTCAATTAAATACCAATTAAATTACCAAGGTCACTCTTCACAGACATATAAAAATCAGTCGTTAAATTCATTTGGAACAACAAAAAGCCCAGAATATCCAAGTAGTTCTCAGCAACAAGAACCATGCAGAAGGCACCACAATACCTGACTTCAAACTCTACTACAAAGCCACAAGAATAAAAATAGCATGGTATTGGCACAAAAACAGACACATAGACCAATGGAGCAGAATAGAAGTTTCAGAAACAAACCCACACACTTACGATCAATTGATTCCTGACAAAGGAGTCAAAAACATACACTGGAAAAAAGAGAGCCTCTTCAACAAATGATGTTGGCAAAACTGGTTAACCATATGCAGAAAGATGAACATAAACCACACTTTCTCACCCTGAACAAGAGTCAACCCAAGATGGATTTAAGACCTGGAAGTCAGGTCAGAGACCTTGCAGCTAACTGAAGAGGGCATAGGGCCAACACTTCAACACATAGGCACAGGTAAAAACTTTCTCAACAAGACCCCTAAGGCACAAGCAACTAAATGGAATATCCATACATGGGATTGCATTAAAATGAAGAGCTTCTGTGCAGCAAAGGAATCTATCAAGAACCTCAACAGAGAGCCCACAGAGTAGGATAAAATTTTTGCCAGCTACTCTTCTGATAGAGGACTAATATCTAGAATATACAGAGAACTCAAGAAACTCACAGCTAAGAAAACAAATAATCCAATCAAAAAATGGACAAAGGATCTAAATAGACACTTCACAAAAGCGGAAATACAAATGGCCACTAAATATATGAGGAGATGTTTAACATCATCAGCAATCAGAGAGATGCAAATCAAAACTACCATGAGATTTCACCTAACCTCAATCAGAATGGCATATCAGAATCATCAAAAATACAAACAACAACAAATGCTGGCAAGGGTATGGAGAAGTGGGAACCCTAATACATTATTGGTGGGATTTCAGATTGGTGCAATCACTTTGAAAAATAGTATGGAAGATCGTCAGATGAATGGGAATGAACCTACCATATGATCCAGCAATACCACTTCTGGATATCTACCCCAAAGAATGCAAATCAAACTATCAGACCGATGCACATGTATTGGTTAATAGCTGCACAATTCACAATTGCCAAACTATGAAACCAGCCAAGATATCCATCAATAGATGAATGGATTACAAAACTATGGGATATGTACACAATGGAATTTTACTCAGCCATAAATAGGAACAAAATCATGTCATTTTCAGGGAAATGGATGGAATTGGAAAACATTATGCTAAGTGAGATTAGTCAGTCATAAAAAGTAAAAAATCATATGTTCTCCCTAATTTGCAGAAGCTATAGAGAAAGTATGACATAAGAGGGATTGCAGATGAATAAGGAGAACCCTTAGATTAGCAAAGAAGTTGACTTAACTGAAAGCAATGGGGGAGGGAAGCACCCTAATGCACATGATGCACTTTCACAAACATATCAAATTCAATCACTAAACTGAACTTGAGAAGGATAGGGAGGATGAGGGATTGGGGTAGGAATCGGTGAAGAGTTAAATGATGAATGTGTGCATGTATGCCTTTACCAGCTTGTACCTAACAAAGATGTATGATTACAATGCACCAATAAAAAAAGAAATGAAAAAAATCCATATATGAGCACATGCTTATGGATTTTATAACTCCAAAGGGAAAAGAAAATTCCAAAGTTTTTATGCAAACAGAGGGAAAAGAAAAGGTTATCCAAGGAAGTAAAAATAAGATTTATATAAGAATACAGTGGAGCAATATTTGAAAGTTCTGAGAGAAATCGTTTTTAACTTATATGTACTCAAGCTAGGATAATACTAAGGCAAAATAAAGATATTCTCAAACATGCAGTAAGTCAGGAAGTTTTTTCCTATGGAACTCACTAAAAGAATTACTCATGAATGTACTATGGCAAAATTAAAGTGAATGCAAGACAGACTATTGGGATATAAGCAGCAGAAGTACATAAATAAACCAGAAATACATATATACATTTAAACAAAAGTTAATGCATAATTTTTTTAGAAATATAGAACCAAAATTCCAAATCACTACAGGGTCAAGGGGAAAGGTAGATACAAAGCTAAGAATCTTATATTTTTACTGGAAGAAAGAAGGGAAGAAAAATTAAACAAAAGGGAAATATAAAATATTAAACAATATCAGTAATCATATAAATTAAGTATGAGTTAAATTATGCTATTCAATGAAAAAGACAGATATTTAAATTGATTGAAAAACAACTCTTCTTCTGACAGTCTAGTTATATACCATGAAGAGACACACTTAGAAAAAAATTAAACAAAATGTCACAAGAAGTTAAAAGTAAAGGGATATAGAAATAAAAGCCAGACAAGCCGGGCGTGGTGGCGCACACTTGTAATCCCAGCATTCGGGAGGCTGAGACCGGAGGATCCGGGTTCGAGGCCAGCCTCAGCTACCTAGTGAGGCACTCCGCAACTTAGTGAGACCCGCTTTCAAAATAAAGAATTAAAAAATAGGGCTGGGGGTATAGCTCGGAGGTAGAATGCCCCTGAGTTCAATCCCCAGTACCGCAAAAAAAAAAAAAAAAAAAAAAAAAAAAAAGCCAGACAAATGTGTGTGTTTCTTTAAAGGTATATATAGCTATATTAATACCAAATATGATGCTAAATGCAAATTGTGGTATACAGAACACTTAAATGAAACATACAGATCTAGCCTATATTGATATACTCCGTTATTATTATCCTCCAAGTTGATGTAACACACATAAGAAGCCTTTCTACACTTTATTATTATCTTTCTGAAATATACAGAACAAACACTATTAGATACATGGTATACTTTAATGTATCTCCCTTGAAACTAATACATCTAGTAGACAAAATATAAGAACAAGAAAGATTAAATAGAGTTAATGTTTTCATCAGAGAAGGAGTATTTCACGTTCTTTTCAGGCAAGTACAAAACATGCCAAAGCATGATTGGTCACAAATTTGCCCACAAAGAAAAAGACAATAAATTCTCTGAAGCAAAAGTTAGACACTTTCTCTTACCACAGTTAACAACATAAAGAATTTAATTTAAAAATGTCTTTAAAAAGTGTATTAGTTTCCAATTGCAGCTGTAAGAAATAACCACTTAGACTTCTGGCTTTCATGGCCTCATCTTCTCTGACACTTCTACTTTTTAAGGATCTTTATGATTATATTGGCTCATTCCTATCTTAATCACATCTGCCTTTTGCTATGTGACAGGTTCTGAGGATTAGGACATGGCTATCTTTGTGCAAGGGGTTATCCTATCTATCGCAATGTGGAAGTGAAATGACACCTCTTTCTTGGGTAAAAAAAAAAAAAGAAAAAAAGCTAAAACTGCAATTTACAAATGAAAAACCATTATTCTACTATATTTTCAAATCTATAGAATACATCAAACTTGTACTCAGAAGAGACGATATAGCCTTAAGCATATCTATTAGAAAACAATAAATATATTAAAATTATTGCCACATATTTATTGTTAATGTTGATGAATTTCAGTGTGATATTCTATACATGCACACAATATGGACTGATGAACTCCAACTTGCCTTTCCCACTCTCACAACTTTCCTAATCTCTAGTGATCATGCTTCCATTTTTCATGTTGACTTTTTTTTTTATTCCACATATGAGAGAAAACATGTGGTACCTGTCTTTCCATGTCCGGTTTATCTTGCTTAAAATAATGTCCTCCAGTTCTATACATTTTGCTGCAAATGACAGGATTTTATTCTTTATGGCTAAATAATATATTATGTGTAATATATTTTATATATATTATATATATATGTATATCACATTTTCTTTATCCATTCCTCTGTTTGTGGGTACCTATTTTCATATCTTATCTATTGTGAATAGTGTAGCAATAAATAAGGATGTGAGGGTATTTCTTTGGTATGATGATTTCATGTCTTTTAGATACGTACCCCAAATTGGGATACCTGGCTAATATAAAAGGTCTCTTTTTGGTTTTTTGAGGACCCTAATATTTTTCTCTCTAATAGATGTACCCAGTGTCTTTAGATCTTTTTTTCTTGGACTAGCTATATTCTGTGGAGGGACGGCCTCCTATGTCCTGCCTGGAATGAGAAAACTACCTGCTGGTGTTATGGGTACCCAGCTGGCGAAGAAGGCTGTGGATCTCAATATTCAGTGTGTAAAGAATTTTTTAAATCACAATTTCAATATGTTATGCTTACTCTTATCTGGGATTTATGTCCTTTAGTTCATACATAATCTGATCCATCCTTTCTACAGAGTATGTCTTTAGTCTTCTGAGATTAGGGTATCGTATTCAGTCACTTAACCTTGAAGGATGGAGATGGAGATACTGGACTCTAGTTGCTAGACTTTTAAGTACTTCTCTTTACAACCTCTTTTTCATCACTATTTCTAGAAGTACCTGTAGAGTCAATTCCTAGAATTTAGGGAGACTGTTCAGTACAAATTCCTGAATTCTCCTACTACATGTTCAAGATTCTGCTTCTTGTGCCAGTTAACTAGTTACCAACAGTTCTTTCCCCTGCCAACTTACATATTTTTATTCTATTCTCATTTTCTCTTTCCATCTTTTACTTTATAATTTTCCTGGTGTTTCAAAAGGTAGTGAAAGTCTTTAGTCCACCATCTTCTATACAACATTGCCTTGCAAGCCAGGCTGAAGAGTTATCTTAAAGTACTTGAAAGTAGTGATAAAAATGCTGTTTTGGAAAACTTAGTCCAGCAACAATGTACAAGATGGATGAAAGGGGGAGAGAAAAGAAGGTTAATTGTGCATTTTATCATTGAATTCTTCATTGCTTATAGTGACCTTCCTTTTCTTTCTTAGTTTCCTAAACCCAGGTTTGTCACATAGTAGTCTCTGCAACAAAACCCTTCACTGCATGGGCCTTTGGGATTTTCTTCTTCCCCAGAATTCCTTTAGTTCTTGCTTTGTGGTTTGTGTGCTTGTTAACATACGATTAACTCTTTGTACTATTTGCTATCTTTTAGCCTACATGTCATATTTTTTAAATGAGATTATGAGTTCATTTTATGCAATTTTGGTACCATTCATTGAATACCTTCTAAATGAAGAGAATTGCCCAAGAAAGAATTGTTGATGAGGATGGAGTGTATATATACTTTATAAAACCATTCTTATCAAGATGGGATATTTTTTTAGATGGGTGTGGTGGCACACGCTTGTAATCCCAGCATTTGGGAGGCTGAGACCGGAGGATCTGGGTTCGCAGCCAACCTCAGCTACCTAGTGAGGCCCTCTGAAACTTAGTGAGACCCTGTTTCAAAATAAAGAATAAAAAATAGGACTGGGGGTGTAGCTCGGAGGTAGAATGCCCCTGGGTTCAATCCCCAGCACCAAAAAAAAAAAAAAAAAAAAAAAAAAAGATGGGATATTTTTTGAAGTATCAACCATGTCTTTCTGTCCTCTACGTATTTACCTCTTTCTCACCTCCATTTTCAAGCACAGAGCTGTCTCTATCCTCTTTTTTTTTTTTTTGCCATGGAAGGGATATGACAGAAGATAAAGCAGAAAAATTAGAAAAGTTTTCTATCAGGTTTGGTATCCAAAATGCCTAACAATGGAGGGAATTTGATTAGAGCACACATGTTGGTGGGCCAGGAGAGAAAGGTCCTGCAGCCTGTTTCCTCTTCCCAAGCAGAGCCCCAGCAAAGTGGCATGGAGATGGATGACTGAGAGGTGTCTGCATAGATGAGTCCATCCACAGCCTTGCTGAGTTTCTAGTTCTTCTAGCAGAAAAGAAGCAGAAAGATTTATTTGTGATGCAGAAGCTGCAGAAAAATAACTTGAGATCTTGTTTTTTCCTTAAACCCACGGCCTCACTCACATTATGAGAACATTCTACCACTGAGTTACATCTCTAGCTCCAAGAAAAATTAAGATAGTATGGTATCAAAATACATCTCAAGGAAGATGTGTTTGATCCAGGGGAACATTTTACACTGTCTTGCCTGGGCATTTTAGAAATCCCTGAAATGTAGACATAACACTGAAGAAAGAGGGGGACCTCACATTGAATGAGATTATATTCTTACCGTACTAGTGATCTGGAGCTCAAAATAGAAATTAATTTTCATCATAGAAAATAAAAGAAAGTAATATTTCATGCACATTTGACAATGTAGACAGTGAGTCATACCTGGTATATAATTAGAAATAAGGTCAGCTATCAATTAATACTAGCAGCCTACTTGTGCATATAAGAGAGAATTAAACATGATTTTCTTTTTTTTTGCAGTACTGGGGATTGAACTCAGGGGCATTCTACCTCCGAGCTATACCCCCAGCCCTATTTTTTATTCTTTATTTTGAAACAGAGTCTCCCTAAGTTGCGGAAGGCCTCACTAGGTAGCTGAGGCTGGCCTCGAACCTGGATCCTCCAGTCTCAGCCTTCCAAATGCTGGGATTATAAGTGTGTGCCACCATGCCTGGCTCTAAACACAATTTTCTTAGAATGAAAACAAAGAGACAACTGTATATGTATTACATAAACATTTTAGGAAAAGTCAAAATAGTATTTTTCTTTAGACACTTAAAAATTATATACAAATTCAATTGCTTTTTAACTAAAGTTCAGCATCACTCACTTGAATTAATTGGGAACAGACATGCTTGAATTAATGAAGCATCAGAATCTAGACAATTTTCCAATACCTACCATAACTTGGGCTTGGTTATAAAGCCCATCAATTACAAATAGTGTGACTACGAATAGATTATTTAAGGTCTCAGAGTTTATTTCTTCAGCACTAAAATTGATATAATGATCCTTATATTATGTGGATGTTGTGAGGATGAAATGAGACAATGCTTACAGACATACTTAGCATTAAGCAATCACTGAATCAACTAGTCCATTTTCACCCTTTCCTGAATGTGAAATGAATGGAAATACATTGGTTTCTCTATATGCCCAAACTAACATCAGAGCACAATAATTATGTAAGTTCTAGAAATAATGACTCTATTATTACAAATTGGAAATTGAAAATCAAATTCTTGTCTTTTAAGTTCTGAACCCATCTTTTAGTGTGCTAGTGTTTTTCTATTATTTCTTTCATTTTACATGTGTCCCTGTTTAAACAATTTGGAAGAAACTCATGCATATATTAACCAAAAATGCATCATTAATTTCTTAACATAGATGATATAGAGATAAACAGCTAACTACCTTCAATCCTGTAAAGGTTTTACACACAAGATTAAATGTCAGGGTTTCTCTTTCTTTTGCCACAACTTAATTGTGTGTGCTCTTAACATAACTGAGTGTGCGTAACATTTAACAACTCATTTAAAAATTTTTACTGTAAGGAGAAGAGGCATAGAGAAGAGTATTTGACACTCTACAATGATATGCTATATATACAAGCTCCAAAAAACCTATGAATAAAATAAGTTCTATAAAAAAAAGAAATTTGATGGTTAAGTCTGTGAGACTTATATTTTTACTAAGAGAATTATGTTCTGAAGGTTTGGGGCTATTAGAAAATTTGGATTACATGTTTCTCAAGTTATGCAATGGAGATAATGCAGTAATAATAGATATTGCTTACTGAATGTCTCCTATGTGCCTGGTGCTAAAGTAGATTTTATATATATAAATTTGGAGATATAGATCGTATATATATGTATATATATAAATAATTGGAGGTATATACTTGGCTAGGAGGATCGTAAATCTTTATTTTATTTATCATCTTAGAGATAAATAGTTGGTCGATACAGGAAAGTGTTAATTTCAAAGCTCATGCAACATGTTTATGAAGCCATCACTAGGTGGGTAATAAGTCTGTAATTGCTCCCATCCCCCACTCCACCCTGTGTCTCACACTGCCTTTTTCTGTGTGAGCAGAGATTCATGAAGAATATATTTAATTTACATAAATTTTCTTACTCAGATTAGATCTAGATTGTGTATATGTGTATGTGTGTATGTATGCATATATACAAATACAAATATGTACATTTATATTTATGTACTCATCTTGTATGTATAGGTATATGCGCAAGGTGTGTCTAGATATGTATATGTATTCTGCATATGTATACATATATAATATTTGTGCGTATATAACTTTGTACATATGGGAGTGTAACTGACAAATAGAGTACTGAGTACTGACATTTGGTAGGGATAATTCTTTATGAAAGTTGTACCATTATGCATCCCAATAGCAATGTATGACAGTGTCTATGATCCTCTAGCTTTTCCCTCCATTTTCCCTTGAACTTTTCCCCATCAGAATTCTGTGTGAAATAACAGTATTTACAAAGGCTTAGAGACTATAGGAAACAGTTCATTGAAGCCCTTCAAATTATATGATATGGTCAAAATCTAATACTCGGGGCAGTAAGACAGATGTAAACATGTGTTCTTGTGATCTCAACCAAATTGATGTGACTGAGACATCAACTGATAGACATCTTTCATCATATTGAGAACTTAGCATGTGGTAACAGGAGTGTACTAAGTCACACATAAATAACTTCAATGTAGCAAGGCAAAGTATATGCACTTTCAATTAGGCAGTGAAAACATCCTTTCTCAAAGGGAGCAGGCCTTTTATCTAGAAGGGGAATTAGGAAAATATTTTATGAAGAAGTTTAGATGTAATACAATTGGATTTATAATGTAGATGGGATTCGTTTGGCTGAAATATGGAGGATGAATTAGATGAGGACAAAAACTAACACAGGGATGCCAGTGAGAAAGAAAAAATGACAGAGGAACCCCTGATATCTACAAGCTGGCCTGGAACTCATAGATAAGTCATGTTATTATCTTGTTGGATATAAACAATCTGAAGGAACACCAGAATCAGGCACAGTTATTCTGAGAACACCATAAAATGAAACAAAACAAGGCTATTTGATAATTTTGTCTAAGCACAGGCAAGGGAAAACTGCCTCCCACAAAATACCTAACATCCTTCTCTCTCTACTAAAACAAGTGACTATTGCTTATTTACCAACTATGGCTTTGTCCCTGCTCTGTGTGTCCTTCATATAGATAAGATTTACTGAGATATCGAATCATAAAATTGCTCTCATTTTCTGACAGTATACAACTCAAAGGGAAGCTCTACTCCCTTAAGTCAAGAAAGCTCAAACTCTACAATAGGACTTTTTAATACCCTTTTACTTTTTAATACCCTTTTAATACAAGCTTTCCCATAATGTATGTTATCTCTCACTGCAATGAATAATAACCCCCATTTTTTCAACTATAAATGTCTTCCTTTTGGTCTTTGGCTAGAAGACATTGACCCTAATAAGAGGGCAATGGCAGTATATGGAAGAAATGTAGAGGACATGAAATTAACAGTGGTATCAGAGATAGAGTCAAGTGTTTTCAGAAAAATTTAAAAAGGAAAACTCGGTAGAACTTGACTATATTTGGAGGTTAAGAGAATGCGAAGGGACAATGCCTTAGTCTGTAGTGTGGGTATCTGAATAAATATGGTGCTTTTGGTAAGACTGAGAAAACAAAAAGAGAGAAATTTCTACAGTTTGGATATGGTTGTAACAAACAAAGGCTCATATGCTGGAAGCTTGATTCTCAATGTAATAGCATAGAGGTGGCAGAACCTTTAAGAGATGTGAGAGATTATTAGGTCATGGCAGTGTCATACTCACAAGGGGATGACACTTAGTGACTGTCAAGGAGCAGGTTGAGTGTAGTACTTCCTGCAGGAGTGGAGTACTTACTGCAAAAACAGGTTGTTATAAAAGAGCAAGCCTAGCCCCTTCGTGCTCTCTTCTTCTCTCACCATGTAAACATTCTTTCTCCCTCTTCAAACATACACAATGTGATGTCATACAATATAAGGCCTTAATCAGAGTATGCCATGCTCTAGGACCTCCAGAACTGTGAGCTAAATAAACCCCTTTTATTTGTAAAGTACCCAGCCTCAGATATTTTGTTATAGCAATACAAATGGATTACAACAGGAAATTTTAGAGAGAAAACTCTGAGTAGTTATAATTGAGGTGTCGATGAAATATATGTGGACAGAGTCCAGCCAGCAGTTGGGTATGTGGATTTGAAGCTAGGAAAGGTATGATCTAGTAATTAAACTCCCAAAAGAGGATGAGATCACCCTGAAAATATGTGTGAAGTGAAAAGGGCATTTGGCTGAGAATAAAACCCTGAATTTAGTGAATTTAAAGACTAGGCAGAGGAAAAGGAGATGAAAAAAGAGAGTCAGGGGAGATGAAGGTCTTAGAAGTCAGGGAATAGGAAGTTTAAAAAAGTGCAGATCCATGAATAGCACCACATGCAGTTGAGAGATCAAGTCTGTTAGTTTGGAATTTACAAAATCATTGGTGACTAGATGAAGGGAGAGTAGTCCAAGTGGAATGGTGTGTGTGTGTGTTTGCAGATAGCAGGGAGTTGGAGGTAAATGGAAAGTGAAGTATTGGAGGTAATAAATATGATCAAATATTGGTATTTGGATAAGAAGAAAAGTAGAGGGTCATGGTGGAAACTAGATATGGATGGGGGTTGATAAGTGAAGAAGGATAAGATAAAATATCACTAGAAAGTCTGTTTTGTTTACTGGAACATAACCAGTGATTCCATCAGTGCTTGTAAACATAAATATGTGAAAAGTGAATGATGAATGACAGAGGATAATTAGTTGAGAATTTTCCAGAAGATGTAGAAGGAGCCAGAGCCAAGGGATGAAGTAGCTTGGCTGTTGTTAGGCAGAGAAGTTGCATGTCTTTTTATCTAGTGAATTCAAAGACACTAACCCATGTAATCCTAAGGTATTTCCCTAGAGCCTCTTGACCTTTTTGGTTAGCCCATCATCTGTAGTTCCATGTAGCTTAAAATTTTGAATGCCCAGTATAACCTTAAATCTCTTTTGGTAATAGCAAAAAACATTAAGAGAAAGTTTGTGAATTGATTTATTTCAAATTTTTGTAACTATCTTTAAAGTTCCACTTGCACAACACTTCCTATTTATGCAGCTGTCACAATTTTGTAATTTACTCTAGCGAAGAACTTTATGGTGATATGAATTGGCCACTGATAGATTCGGTTGCCTCAGAATGAAGCGATTTCCCTATCACTGGAGGGCTGTTCTTGTAGAGGCGAATTTACCCCTTGATTGGGATAAACTATTTGAAATCCAGGCATTAAATGAGTTGCATCAGATAACTTTAAAAAATTCATTATAAAAGTCCTTAGAACTTCTATGATTCTGATACTGCATGGCCAAATAATACCGTTTCCTATTTTAAAAGTAAAATGGCCAAGTGTGGTGGCATATGCTAGTCATCCCAGTATTGGGAGGCTGAGACAAGAAGATCACAGGTTCAAGGCCAACTTCAACAACTTGCCGAGTCCCTCAGCAACTTAATGAGACCCTGTTTCAAAACAAAAAATAAAATGGGGTTGGAAGTGTAGCTTAGAGGTAGAAAGCCCCAATGTAATTGTGTTTCCAATATTGTCATTTCACATTTTAGACCATTTGATTTAGAACTTTTGATATTGGAAAACAAAGTTTAGACTTTGGCAACTGTCATATACAAGGGAATTTATAATATAACATGATATAAGTAGTCTTTCCTAAGAATATAAGGGGACACACAAGTTTTCTTCATTGGTTATACTGACTAGATAATTTTCCAACATGGTATAAGCCTACTGATTGACTATGTATATTATATATATATATATATATATATATATATATATATATATATATGAGGGAATGAAGGAGGGAGAGAGGGGGTAGAGAGAAGGAGGGAAGGAGGGAGATAGGGAGAAGAGGTGAGAGGGAGAAGAGGAGAGAAGGAGAGGGAGAGAATGAATGAGAATGAACTATAGACCTTCATTTGCTTTCTACTGACAAGTTGGGATTCCATATTTCTATTAATACCTAGGAGCTTCACACTGATTAGCAACTATTTTTTTTTTAGTACTGAGGATTGAACCCAGTGGCATTTTACCTCTGAATTATACCCCAAGCCCTTTTTATTTTTATTTGAAACAATGTCTCCCTAAGTTGCTGAGGCTGGCCTTGAACCTGTCATCCTTTTGACTTGGCCTTCTAAGTACTGTGATTACAGATGTGTGCACTGCACCTGACTTAGGGAATGTCTTTTATTAAGGAAGAGTTACTGTTAGGAAGTTGTATTTATTTTTTCTAGTGGAGCATAAAACTAGCTATTTTTTTTGAGGTAACCAAAAGATTTATTGTTTCAGGAGCCTGCTTTATCAATTCCACTGGATAATTTTAACAATACAAACTGACTGGTTTTCCATAAAAGACTATTGTTTGCTAGCTTCCATGTATCTAATGATGAGAATCGTATGAAGTTGTTCTTGACAGAAAAATAAAAGACCAAGGGAAAGTGGTGAGAAAGGCTATACTGTGGAGACATTCCGTTTCCCAAATCTGACAGGATCCCTTTAGATCTAGGCCAGATCACAATCCTGTTCTAATGGCCATGACCTTGGCCCTGGAGAGCATACAGAGGTAGGAATTGATGGAAAATCAGGGGTCTTGTAATATGACCAGGATGGCTTTGTGACTCTTGTTAATAGCACACACTCATATAGAGTAAGTAATATTTATTGAGTGTATATACTGTATCCAGTCTGCAAACTATCCTCATACTAACTGGGCAGAGTTGGTATCATCCTTGCAATTTGACAAATGAATAAACTGATTCTCAGAAAGGAGACTCACTCAAAGTCACACAGATATGTACTAGAGATCTAAGATTTTAATTCTGGTCTATTTGGCTCTAAAGCTAGTTTTCTACTACATTATTAGTTCATAAATTAATTCATGATGATCCTAACTAATGTGTTTATTTTTTTCATTTAAATCACCATGTTTAGCTGGGCATGGTGGCGCATGCTTGTAATCCCAGCATTCGGGAGGCTGAGACCAGAGGATCCAGGTTCGCGGCCAGCCTCAGCTACCTAGTGAGATACTCCACAACTTAGGGAGACTCGGTTTCAAAATAAAGAATAAAAAACTAAGGCTGGGGGTATAGCTCGGAGGTAGAATGCCCCTGAGTTCAATCCCTGCCGGGGGCCAGCCCTCAAAGAAGCGGTAGAGCTTGGGGGGTCCCTCGTTAGGTGGGGATCGAGATGAGGTCTAGAGCGAGTGAGAGTATGCTTACACACCATGTATGTTAAAACGCATCTGTTTTAATTCATTTCATGAGTGATATTTATGCTCATTACAACAAGGTATACAAAAAAAGGAATTTTTACAGCCTTGTTTTTCCTGGAGTTAAGTGGGTACATCTTTAACTGGAAAGGCTATTTCCTATAGTGTTTGCTGAGATTAGGGGAGCAGCGGAAAAAATACAAAAGTGTAAACGAATTATTCTTTTAGTAGAGAGCAAGCACAGCAAAGGAAGAGCAGGGGGTAAAGGTTAAGGCGAAGAGGAACTATTCATTAGATAAATCTTTCCTATTTGCTCAGGCAGCTAAAAGTAGCTGGTTAATAAATAGGTAAGCAGAAAGTTTAGCAAGCTTTCTTGTCTAAAATCTTCCTTCTGTCTTATGATAAGAAACCTAAGTTCTCTTGACTCAACTGCTGGTATTTGTAGAGTTAATGAATACCTCTTGAGCCAGGCCTAGGCCTTTGTTCTCCTGTGATAACAGCATCCTGAGCCTCTTAAAAAACCTTTTTTAATGTGGAAGCAAAGCCCAAATTTCCAGAATAAAATAATGTAAAGCAAGAAATGTCACACGTCCCTTATTTAGCAGGCTGAGCCTTGCTCCAAGCGCAAACTGGTTAAGGTAACGTCGCAAATCCCCAGTACCGCAAAAAAAAAAAAAAAAAAAAAAAAAAATTTTTGAGTTTCCTCATTGGTTAAATTTACTAGATAATTTTGTAACATGGTATAAGCTGCTGAATATATATATTCTGAATAATACATATTAAGTTGATATATTCTGAATATATAATTAAGTATATATCCAGACTAGCTTTGGAACTAATAGACCAGGATTAAAATCTTAGATCTTGGGAGGCTGAGACAGGAGAATTGCAGGTTCATAGCCAGCCTCAGTTACTTAGTGAGGCCCTCCACAACTTAGTGAGACCCTGTTTCAAAACAAAAAATAAAAATATAGGGATAGGAGTGTAGCTCAGAGGTAGAATGCTCCTGGGTTCAATCCCAATACCACACACACAAAAATAAACAAAGAAACAAACAAAAAACAGATCTTTTAGCTCATATCTGTGTGACCTTGAGCAAATCACTTACCTGAGCATCAGTTTATTCATCTATCAAATGGCAATGATGATACCAACTCTGCCCAGTTAGTATGGGGACAGACTGGATGCAGTGTATACACTCAATAAACAGTGTGTGTGTATATACATATATATGTGTATCATATTGGTTGAATGATAGTTTCACAGTGAAGATGGTTCTAAACTAGCACTATGTTTTTGTCACTGGTTGAACTTTAAAATCATAAGATAGAATTGAAATTAGTATTAGTTGGATGGTCCCAGGTTGTAAAGATCTCAGCAGCTGAAACATCATGAACTCCAACTCCAGCTGAGCTTTTCTCTTCCTCTCACTCCCTTTGTTCCAGTGCCAGACATACAGTTGTGCAGGTTGGACACCAAAAATCTCAAAGCATTATAGTCTACATGAATGGAACCTTCCCTTTTCTTTCCTCAACCTCTATTTCTGAGCACGCTTGTTTTGTATGTGTGTGTATACATGAACACACATACGTCTGCATGAATATACTTAGAAAAGATCATCTGACAGAAACTATTTAAGGGACAAGTGATGATGGTTACCATATTAACTGTACTTTCACATAATTAAGGAAGAAAGGCACCTGAATGTTGAAACTCTGACACTAAATCTACCTTAGGAGGAGATCAACAAAATGGTAAAATAAATCATGAATTCTCTCGGATTCTCTGTTCCTGGAAAACCAGACATAAATATTTCTAGTGAGTCCATGTTCTGGTGTCAAGTGACATTTTGTGAAATTTTAACTGTACCAAAGAGAGGGAAGTATAAGAAAAAGCTGGTTAAAGGGTTCCCCTTGACCTAAGTTACAAAACATTTCCAGTAATAAATGACCTTTTGATATGAAGATAGGACAAAATCTAGGAGGTGATAAGCTGTACACCTAACTAGTTACTGCAACTGGAGTTTTTGCAGGGAAGTGGTGGGAGCAATGTTTGTTCAAATCTGGGAGGTCAATAAATATGGCAAAGACAATGCAGAGGGAGCAGAATGCACAATGAATGATGATACTGGAAATCTAAAATATTGTGAAGGAAGGAAATCATGCTCTTTTTGATGAGACAGTTTTTCTCTCTGTTGGGTATATGAGTGCCAGTATACTGAAGATTTACATTGTGAATCTCTTCCTGTAAGAGCTTGTATTAGTTTGTTAAGAACTCCAAAAAGTACCACAAAAAGTTCTTAATAGAGTCCTTATATATTTCATAGACATAAAAATATATTTCAAAAGTGAAGGAGGATTAGAGAAAAGAAGTACTGCACTTGGAATTAAAATTCTATTTAGGTGTCTTTTTTTTTGTGGTACTGGGGATTGAACTCAGGGGCATTCTACCTCCGAGCTACACCCCCAGCCCTATTTTTTATTCTTTATTTTGAAACAGGGTCTCACTAAGTTGCGGAGTGCCTCACTAGGTAGCTGAGGCTGGCTGCGAACCAGGACCCTCCGGTTTCAGCCTCCCGATAGGTGTCATTTTTTGAAAATCATCTATACTCAGAATATGAGGGCCAGCCCATTCCTAACATTTGCAAGAGCCTGGGAAAAGAGTACAAATGGAGCCTACTTATCATTTCAGCTATATATATCTGTGGTACTGGAAATTGAACTCAAGGGCATTCTACCTCTGAGGTATCCTCTCAGCCCTGTGTTTTATTTATTTTGAAATAAGCTCTCACTAAGTTGTGGAGGGTCTCACTAAGTAGCTGAGGCTGGCCGCTAACCTGTGATCCTCCTGTCTCAGCTTCCCAAGTACTGGGATTACAAGTGTACACCACCATGCCCAGATTTTATCCACTTTTTTTTTTTTAAACAGGGGGATTCTACTTCCGAGATATACCCCCAACCCTATTTTTTATTCTTTATTTTGAAACCGAGTCTCACTAATTTGCGGAGCACCTCACTAGGTAGCTGAGGCTGGCCGCAAACCCGGATCCTCCGGTCTCAGCCTCCAGAATGCTGGGATTACAAGCGTGCGTCACCACGTTTTTAAACATTATAAATTAAATTATTAGAAATAGGAACTCTTCTGCACTGCTGGTGGGATTGCAAACTAGTTCAGCTGCTATGGAAATCAGTGTGGAGATTCTTAGAAAACTGGGAATGGATCCACCATATGATCCAGCAATACCACTCCTGGGTATCTTTCCAAAGAGATGGAAACCAGACAACTATAGTAATGTATGCATACCCATACTCATAGCAGCACAATTCACAATAGTCAAATTATGGAACCAACCCAGGAGTCCATCAACAGATGAATGGATCACAAAACTATGGGAAATACGCACAATGGAATTCTACTCAGCAATAAAGAAGAATAAAATAATGTCATTTGCAAGAAAATGGAAGTACCTGAAGAACATTATGTTAAGTGAGATTAGCCAGTCACAGAAAGTGAAGGGACATATGTTTTCTTTAATATGCACAAGCTAGGGAGTAATTAGTATACCAGAGGGACTTCAAATAATGGAGGAGAAACCTCAGTGGAGCCAGGGAAGTATTCTAAGGGAATGGGAGGGGGAAGAGTGAGGTTCATTATTGGAAATACTAACATTGACTATGTGTACATATGAGAAAATCCCAATGTCAGTCTCAGTCTTCTGTATAGGAAGCGGGGAGACAAGAGAGTGGGGCCAGCACCAAGTGCCGTGTGCATGTATGTCAATGTCAACATGATATACATTATGATGTGAGACCATAATGCACCAATAAAAACACATAAAAATAAATTACACTATGAAATGAAATATGATTTATCCTTCTGCCTTAATAAATGCACCTTTATGATAATCTTGAAGGTCAAGAAGCAATTTAGAATTCTCAGACTGCTCAGAGATCTGCATCAGAAGGTGATGGTGTACTTCTCTTCCCGCTCCAGTTCAGCCCTATCTCAGAAGAATGTACATAGCCCAGGCCATGAGTTGAAGTCCTTTCCAAATGGTTATGCCTAGGTGACTCTTCAGATATAGGAGTGCATGTGCTCTTTTATCATTGGCTCTAGGTAAATAGACCTCAAGTAGTCTGAACAAACCTTGGAAATAGGCTAAAGCCATTTGGAAAAGGATTCTTGAGGTCCTGGGCTGGGCATGAACTCCAGGGAGGTTTATCCTCTTAGCTGTTTGGACCCTTCACCCCTTGGAAAAGGATGTAGCCAGAATAGAGTTTTTTGTGTGTAAAATTGTGTGTTGTGATGGATGAAGCACTATGAAAATCAGGCCAGAACTCTGCTATTAATCAACTGGAAGCTTCTGTCTATTTCCCCATCTGGGCTATCTATGATGGTTTAAGAGCAGTCCAGTGACTTATCTTCCTTCTTTGCTTTCCTTCTAACTCTCTGTAGAAATCATTGCTAAGGTCAATGGATGGTCTAAATTTTCAAATGTTTGAATATGAATTTTATTAATATTTCCACCAGAATTAAACTCTTTTCAAGCAGAAAATTTCATGGAGTGAAACAAAAAAGAACAGGATATTTCCAAAGACGCATGAACTCAAAGCCTGCTGTACTCATCCCTTTACCCACTCCACTTTCACACCCATCCTGAGACCCAAGGGAAAAGAGTGATATCTTAGACTAAAACTTCTGCTTATGTCTTTATTAATCTGGTTTTTCCTCTCAGTTCTATATGAGGCCTCAAGGGGGAGCTGCTATCTCACTGTAGATAAGCCAGTGCTGTTAAAGTATGACTTTTGCTACAGAGAAAAAGGTTCTTGACTGTTATTTTCCTGCAGGTGTTTTTATTTCATTTCCACCAATGACCAACAAACACATTCTAATCAAGTTTCAGCCTTCATTTTACCTTGGAAAAAATAAGATCTCAAAGTGAAAAATAAGATATTCATTGTGGAAAGATTTTATTTGTTGAACATTCAAATCAAGGAAAATTTCAAGTATTTTACCCCTTCCACATGGGGTTTCATGTGTAACATCTTTGGAAAAAGAGTTTATTATGCATTATTTCTGTTACTATTGCAACACCTGATATGTAATCTTAAAAATATCCAGGGTAGGAAAATGGATTTTGTAGGCTAACTTACAAATTAATTTACAAACACAAACCTCACCAATTTCTTCTTTTGATAAGGTTCTAGGGGAAAGTAAATAGAAGGTAATTTAATGTACTTTATTGCTACAAATCTGATTTACCTGGCATTCAATCAATTAGAAATTTCTATGAATCCACACTTTGATGCAGCTCCAAGACAGTGAGGATTAATGTTCCTATTGATGACCCAGAGGCACTAAAGATCCTCAGTGTCTCCTGATCATCAAAAAATAAACAGTTTTGCCTAGTAGAGCTTTATTCCTATGTAGATTCTTTTCTGGGTGTATATATTTTTAATATATATAATTGATTTACCAGAACATTTCACAAGACTGCAGGGTATGTAGTTTATGTTCTTCATTTTGCAGTTGAGGAAACTAAAGGGAAGGAGGACTTCCCTTATATTACACAGTTGTCCTATTTCAACAATGTTCTGTGCAGTACTAGTGGGTCCTGCTCATATTTTCAGGACTACCAGTGAAATAAGGATATTGGTTGACATGGGCTAATTCTCCTGTTTCAACCAACACATCTCTGTACTTATCTGTGTGATAGACATACTGCTTTGGGAACATTAAGTTAATGTATTTCAGTCCAAATCTCTAGTTTCTAGTCATTCTAAGGTTTCTAAATCAAAATTCAATCCTGGCTAACAGAGATTGTGAAATTTCTTTTATAATATGAAAAAGAAGTTGCTCCTTCCATGACTGAAGCTTAATCATTAGCTTTAGTGCCCTAGGAAAAGGAATTAGTCATAACATAGAAATTCCATACCATTAAGGAAAAGGAAAGAGAAGAAAACACACCCTTTCCACTTAAGTGGAAAGAAAAAGGAGGCTGATGTAGAGGAAGTTGGTGTGAGACAGATGAACCCTGGCCACCCTTTCTTGGCTCAAGTCCTGGAGTTAGGAAACTATTACACAGGGAAATCTTTAAAAGCCAAGAGCCCCTTTACCTTACCTTTTACCTCATTTCATGTTTTGAGCCTTGGAGATAGAAGGGAGATGATAGCCAGCAGTGATGGAAGAAGATAGATAAATAAACTTGGCACTCCATGGTTTGTACATGGTATGCAGCAGATCCAGAAATTTCCAGGTGTCCCACATAAAAGAGGTCAGGTTGCAAATAAAGAATTTAAGATTGTGACAGAGGGGGCCTCCTGGGGGGAGTCCATAACCCCAAAGTTCAGATAAAACCATCTACATCTTAGGGATCACTAGTTCCAGGACCAGCTAAGTGCAACCAGTTTGCTTCAGAGAACAAACAAGAATCTTAAGACCCCAGGAAGAGCTGCGGCCCCATTTCTCTCCTTTTACTTTGAGATTAAGTAAGCCACCCTTCTAAACAAGCCAAAGATCAAAGGGAAGAGAAAGCAATATGAAAAAGTGAGCATTTACCTCAAAGAGAGTTCTACCCAAAGAAGACTGCTTAACCCCCCCCCCCCCCAGTGTGGAGGTAACAGGCCCACACTGTTTTTCTTCCTTTTCTCTTTATGAACATTCTTCAGGGTGAGGTCACTCAGAGTTATCTGGACAAAAGGGGTGGTTTGATGTAGTGGAAAGCTCACTGGAAAACCAGGAGAGCTGAGTTGTAGTGCCATCTCTGCAATTAAGTCCTGGACCCTAGGAAAGACATCGATTTTCTGGGCTGCAGATTCTATATCTATCAAATTGGCTTGAGGAGTCACATGATAACCCTTTAGATATTATAGAAATCCCAGCATTTCCTTTGTTAGAGTACTGGATTCCTTCTAATTTCCTCCTCTGGAAATGAAGAATAAAATTCAAGAGAGTCATTTTACAAATTGGCATCCCTTGGTGGGGGTAATCATAGCTCTAGGTCTGGCCCTTAACTTACCAGTTCAGGGTTTGGAATGGTCAATGAATGCAAAGGGAATTGAGTTTTGGGGGCTGATTCAATTAACCAAATTCACAAAAGACTCAGTCATCCTTGCTCCTATAATCTAGAGGGAGCTTAAAAGAAAACAAACAGCCACCTAGTTTTCCAGCATCATCAGAATCTCCATGAATCTCACATGAAAGTTGGAGTGTTAATGCTTACCATCTAACACCAAAATAACACTCATAACTAATATTTCAAAAACACATGCTCAGGGTGCTCTCATACACTTGTGATTCTGTACCTATAAAGACTTAAAGAATGGGGCTTACTTAACTTAAAATGTGTCCTCCAGTTCTATCCATCAGCTGCAAATGGCTGTATAATATTCCATTTTGTATCTGTACCTATGCATATCCTCCCATATACTTTAAATCATCTCTAGATTATTTATATTATTACAGAATGCTTGTATTGATTACTTGTATTATTACTTAATATAGTATTAATTATATGTAAATAGCTGTTTTACTGTATTATCTGTAGAATAATGACAAGAAAACAAAAGACTATACATGTTCAGTGCAAATGCAATTAAAATACTTTCAATACTTGGTTAGTTGAATTAATGGATGTAGCCAGGGATGGTGGCACATACTTGTAATCCCAGTAGTTGGGAGGCTGAGACATGAAGATTGCAGGTCTCTGGCCAGCCTCAGGTACTTAGTGTCTCCGCAACTTAGTGAGACCCTGTTTCAAAATAAAGAATAAAAAATAGGGCTGGGGGTGTAGTTCAGAGGTAGAATCCCCTTGAGTTCAATCCCCAGTACCCCCACACACACATACAAAAGAATTCATGCATGTAGAACTTGACAAGGAGAGACAGCTATATTTGGAAACAAAGTCCTTAAAGGTTTAATTTCAGGAGAGGCTGTTAAGATAGGACCCTAATCTGATATGAATGATGTCCTTAAAAGAAGAAAACACACCACACACACACACATATGTTCACAAAAGGACAGCTATGTGAAGAGGTAGCAAGAGGGTAGCCAGCCATAACCTAAAGAGGGAGTCCTCAGTGGAATCCAAGTCTGACGGAACCTTAATCTTGAATTTCTAATGTTCAGAACTTCTAGAATTGTGAGAAAAAAATTCTTGTTTAAGCCACTGCCCTGTGGCATTTTCTAATGGCATCCCTATAAAATGAATACATATACCTTCACATTTTAGCCTCAGGGTAGATTTGCCACATACAATATCATTCTCATTTTATAAATAGGAAAACAAGATTCAGATCGGCCAAGTCTGTATCAAAGGCTACTTTCCATTTTTGATAGATGAATGGTCATCTTTTGCCTGAGAGAAGTACAGATGGGCAGTTAAGATTTGGTGAGTGAGGCTATTAAGAGGTTCCTTCAGGAGGTGGGGTTCACCAATACCCATACACCATAAACCAGAGTTCTCTTTTAGCTTAGAACCTAGCCTTACTCATCTTGGAAAGATAATGTTAGCTTTGTGAGACTGTTTCTTACCAACTGTGACTAACAGTTTTGTGTTCTAAACTTAAATGTCCCTACTTTCCCAATTAGCATGATATAGCCTTGGAAAGTGGAATGATGAAAACAATCTTAGCTAGGGAATGCCACAGTGAGTGTGGACATTCCAAATAAGAATTCCTTTTCTGGTAACTTCTATATATCCTTTACATCTAAGTTAAAAAATCATTTGTTGTCAGGTCTGGTGGCACATGCCTGTAATCCCAGGAACTCAGGATGCTGAGGCAGAAGAATCACAAACTTGAGACTAGCCTGGGCAATTTAGTGAGACCCTGTCTAAAAATAAAAAAAAATAAAATAGGGCTGAGAATCTAACTCAGTGTTAGAGTATCCCTGGTTTCAATCCCCAGTACTAAAAAAAAGGCATTTGTTTTCCTAAGGAAACATATTCTCATAGTACCCTACCCAATCTGTCATAGGAATGATGACAATTGTAATTCTATATGTTTATGTTTGATTGCTGCCCTCTGACTCCAACAACCTAGCTGTAAGAATGATTAAGAGCAAGAACCACATTGTGTTTTGTTCATTGAGGTGTTCCCAATAACAAATGCAAGGCTTGATATATAGTAGGCACTGAATAAAATTTTGTGAAATGCATGCATATTGTTATCTTCATTTTTAAAGGCACAGTATAGTGTAGCATGGGTCTAAGCTTTGCAGTCAGACAGAACTGTGATTATTTATTTATTTTTTGATCCACCACATGGCACCTAGGAGATCTTAAGCAAATTTCTTCTTTTTTTTTGTGTGTGTGTGGTGCTGGGAATTGAACCCATGGATGTTCTACCTCTGAGCTATATCCCCAGTCCTATTTTATCTTGAAACAGGATCTCAGTAAGTGCTGAGGGCCTCACTAAGTTGCTGAGGCTGGCCTTGAACCTGTGATCATCCTGTCCCAGCTTCCCAAGTACTGAGATTATAGGCACGTGTATCACCACACATGGCTAGAATTTACTCATTTTAAAAGCTCATATTCTAGCTGGGCATGGTGGAGCATGTTTGGGAGAATGAAACAGGAGGATCGCAGATTTGAGGACAGCCTCAGCAATTCAGATAGGCTCTCAGCAACCTAGTGAGACCCTGTTTCCAAATAAATAAAATCTGTCTAGGGGTGTAACTCTGAGGTAGAATGCTTCTGGGTTCAATTCACAGTGCCATAAAAATAAAAATAAAAAAGTAAATAAAAACTCAGATTTTTTCATCTGAGAAGAAGAAATTAATAATTATTATAACATGACCATGAAATTATGCATGTTAAACTCCTGGCATAAAATGGGTGTTCAATAAATATTGAAAAAATTCATTTTCTCTCTTTCCTTTTGTTTGAAAGTATATATTTTTTCAAGTTGGAATGGCTGCAAAAATGCTGTGTTAGCTTCCTATGGCTGCTGAAACAAATTACCACAACCTTATTGGCTTAAGACAATCCACATTAATTTTCTTACATTTCAGGAGATCAGAAGTCCAGATTTAGTCTCACTGGGCTGAAGGCAAGGTATTAGTAGGGCTGGTTCCTCTTGGATGCTACGTGGGAGAATTTGTTTATTTATCTTTTACAAGTTCTGCTTAGATTCCCAAACTTATTGGCTTCCCATTCCCTCTTCAAAAAATTACTCAGAGACCTCCTGGGTGCTTCCATCACCCCCTTATTTTTAGTTATTTTTTCTAGTACTGGGGATTGAACCCAGGGGTGTTTCCCCAGCCCTTATTTATTATTATATTATTATTATTATTATTATTATTATTATTATTATTATTATTATTATTTTGTGATACTGGGGATTGAATCCAGGAGCATTCTGTTCTGAACTATACACCTAGCTCTGTATTATTTTTTATTTTGAAACAGGGTTTCACTAAGTTGCAGAGAGTCTTGCTAAGTTGTTGAGGCTGGACTCAAACCTGCGATCCTGCCTCTCAATTACTGGAATTATATACACGTGCCATCATACCCTGCTATTGTTCTCTTATTTTTATTTAATGCTCCAAATTGCACCTGAGGCTACTACTCCCCCCTCCAGTCATTTCAGTCTCCCTCTGTGGGGCAGGATCAGTGGCTTATGGGAATCTATGCAAGGATGCCTCCATTCCTTGGCTCATATCCTTCCTCACTTCATTTGACTTTACATATATTTCTCTGACTTTGCTATCTCCAACTTAGAAATATAAGGATCTCTTTTATTTCATTGAACTCATCCAGATGATCCAAAATAATTCCCCAGTCTTAAAACCTTTAACACAAAAATATCTGCTGTGTCTCTTTTGCCATCTGTCTTAACATAGTCACAGGTTTTGGGGATTGGGACATGGACATCTTTGTCAGGAAGGACATTATACTGTCAATCACAGATATTTTAGAAAAGGTATAAATTTGATGGGGTCTCCATTTCAGACCCCATAGTGGGGGCTGGGGAGAGACTGTTTCTCAAGTGAAGTCAAAAGCTTAATGTCCCCCCTCAGTCCTTTAAAGAATGGGTAAGTATCAGGGGAATCTGGACCCAAACCAATGAGTGTCAGGGTTACAGTGCTGGGGAAAGGACTAGGATGGCATATTTCCATGATATTTTGTTTCAAAACAGTTTTGAAAGCACAGAGGAATTTCAAGAACATTTGCTGAACATCTAGAAATGTCCAGATGTTTGTTCTTTAAAAGAAATACTGTCACAGTCTGGTCAATTATCTTTCAGGGAAGCTAAATGTCAGAAAGATGTCAATAGATGAGACTCAGAAGATCCCAAGAAAGGTAATTGTATAGTTTTTCAGGTATACAATAAAGTTTCGGTTCTTTCCAAAGTAATTAGTCTTGGGCTGTCTGCCAAAGGAGAAGGAATTTGCCTTACTCTTACACCCTTGCTGCCAAGGTGCTGCAGGACACTTCGGATGCCTGCCTCAACCTGGTCCAGGGATCCTTTTGTATCTGCAAAGAATTCTTTCACCAACATGGTAACAGATAGCAATTTTTTCCTTTCTAATCTGTATTCCATCTATTTCTTTTTTTTTCCTGTGTAACTGAAGTGAACTTTTACTTTGTTCCTGACTTCCATATCTCATTTTTCCCTGAATAAAATTGGATGTAAGACTCAACTCCTCATATTGTTCCCTTATTGAATCTAATTCCAGAAAACATGGTAGTGTATGATGTGGACCTCATAGAAGATTTTATAGCAAACATGGAAGAAGGAGTTCATACCACAAACTATGGTGAACAATATGAAACTTTCCTGCTAACCATTTCTATTCTTTCTCAGTATCCCAACCCTGTCATGCTACTTTTGGATACCAGCTCTCTGCCTCTCTCTTATCTTACACAATTCATAAAGCTTCTCTAAAGTTAGAGGATCCAGGACCAGTATAGCAGTCACTTCCTCTAGGAACCATGCCTGTGATGTGGCTACAGCCTTCAAAGGGAACCCTGAGCAAACTGATAATAAGCCCTGGTCTAATTCTGCCAAATGGTGTCATTAATATTTTTTCCTCCAAACTTCCATTTGTGACATAGAGATTTCGGGTAGAGTTGAAAACTTTAATTTCCCCTTGAGTTTCTCTGTCCCTTTACACTGTTGTTGAGGAACTATTCTTATAAGTGGGATAGGATGTCAGCTAGTTAAGGAAGTTGAAATGGAGTGAGATTCTCTGAGATGCCACTGGCAGGCTTGCACAGTCCCAGGAGTTTTCAATGCTCAGCGGTAGAGAGTAGTCTTCTCTAATTATTCAGAAATAATAACCAGACCTCAGACTAATTGAAACCTTCCTTGACTGCCCTGCATCTGAAAGTGGTAAATAAATCTTCTTTCATGGATCCCAGAAAGAAAAAAAAAGGTAGTGGAATGGTTAAACAAATTAGTTACCAATTCAGGCATAGCCAGAAAGTGAGAATTCCCAAATTTACTGTCACAATAGCATGGAGATGGTTTGGGGGTGTTATGGTTTGGATATAGAATGTCCTGCAGACATCATTGGTAATGATTACTTCATTGATCCTCTTCCCCTTCCCCTAGACCACCTCTCTGAATGGTTGTATGTTTTATCTTATATGTTGAAGCTAGGGATACCAATCTCAATACCTCCTATGAGGAAGGAGAGGTTATAATGCAACAATAAGAGCATAAAAAAGAAAGTGATATGAAAAAGACAATTGATAGAAGAAAGGCAATACAATAATAACATTTTTCTGATCTATTCCAGAATTCCTCCAAAAAGCAGACTGCACTAAGATGTGTGTTATTTATCTAGAAATTTCTTAGAGAAAAATGTTTTTGTTAGAGATAGTTGCATTTACTCTTTTAAAATAGAAAGCACTATGACAACTGAAAGCATGATTTGTAATAACCTTGTATCTATGACTATTTGAATAAAAGCACCAAGGAATAAAAATATATAAAAATTCCTGGGAGTGCTAGAATGGATTTGAACCCTAATATATATATCCACCTCTAAATTTGTGAAAGTATCTCTTCTTTTTTAATTGCATCCTTTTAATTGTATCCTTTTACATTCCAAAGGACATTCAGCAAATTGGTCAAGGCCTCAGCCTGAGCTGGTGAGCAGTCATGAACAGTTTTCTCTTTAATCTCATAACTCTTTGCCTTTAGACACATCAGACACAATGTAAACTTTCTACAGACAAGTCTGTGTGCAAATTCCACAGATTGCGGGCAATAGCAGTAGTTTAGTAACAGTAAGAGCTATTTTGAAAGTCAGTAAAATGTTATTTTTTTAAGTCCCACCCTGTACCCTTTTTGTAACCTATAACAGCTGTGAATAGAGGTTACTAAATTAGCATTGTGATTAGATTATTGCAGCAAAATAAATGCACTCTGTTCTTCCTAGGCATTGATTCCTTTACTGGTTAGAGCCCTGGAAGACTAATTGACTCTAGGCCACAAGGATACAGTTTAGAGCAAAGGTTTCCAGAGTGTGAATATGGACTACTGGGGAGAGGTCCCTAGTTTATGTTGATGGCAATTCCTGCATTGCACTCAGAGACTTCAGGATCTTGGAAACTCAGCACACACAGAAGACACCCTAGCTAGGTATGCTTTTTATCCCTAAGGCAAACCTGGCACCCCATTTGTTTCTCCTTGATGAGCTGGAATGGGCAACCTAGAAATAAGACACATGCTTCTCTTCGTTCTTCTTTAAAGCCTATATCCAGTTCTGGGAACCCAACACTCTACCATCTCCTTTTTGGGTCCTATTCTGCTTTTTCTTAGTTCTCTAGGATCAAAGGTACCTCCAGGAAGATGTTCTTTCCAAGCCAAGCTCAAAAACAGAAGAGAGTAATACATCGTCCACTTCTTCCTTTTAGCTTTAAGTAATTTTTGTTTTAATCTTGTTCTATCTGCCCAAGGTGGGGAAATTCTTATTTCCTATCAAGTTTTATCATTCCAAGTTGCATGTATTCAATGGCTATCATGGTGCCCTCTCCCCCAAAAGGCTGCAATGGGATTCCCTTCAATTCCTTCCTAGTGTTTCTTGCCCTATCATCCTTTGCACAGTGTTTCTGAACTTCCAATTGGAGAGATTATTTAATCATGAGTTCCAAGTCAAAGTTGATTCTCATTCTATATCTGGGAAATGAAGTGTAGCATTTCCTCATGCATTTCTCAAAGAGAGTGACATAAGTATTTCGAAAAATCTCATCATTTAAACAGTTTGGCCCTAATTTGACTTACCATTAAAAACAGGGACTGCTATTTAAAGTACTACAGAGAAAATGGAAATTTCCACTTGAGAACCTGCCTTAATTCAGAAAGAAAATTCTGTATTAGCACAATTGACTGCCTTCAAGAGGGTGAAGTGAAACTGGTACTGTTGGTTCTATAAATCAGTTGCATTCAATGATGGACTAAGCATGCCCAAGACATATAGAGATATTTGCCAACAAGAGCACATCACTGTACACAAAATTTCCTAACCACTGTCACATGGTGTAAAGCTAAGAGTTGGATGGAAAACTAAGCTGGTAGTATTCCAAAAAGAAATCACTGACAAGAGTGGTTTTGTGGGCCATACCCTTGAGAGATTTTAAGATATAGCAGCAGTCTTTAGGGATGTTTTTTGCCAAATAATTGATGAAACTCAGTTTCTTTTAGTGTGTGGATGCTTGATAAGAGTCTCATAGATATCCTGCCCTAATTTCTAGGTCTGGTTATTCTATTCTTCTTCCCTAAAGGTTATTCTTAGAGTATTAATTGGAAAAATTGGATGAGAGAAACTTCTAAGTAGCAGTGTTATTTTGCTGCCAGGCAGCCCTGCATTCTCTTCTGGAGTTTGTTCATAATAGTTTTGGCTGTAAGTCCCATATCCAAATTCCTTTACCTTATTTTTTAAAATTCCTGATGAAAAAAGTCTTACTGATGTGCTCCTGGACTTTTATATAATTTGTGACAGTTTAACAGACACCATATTTTCCTTGTGCCACAAAGAGTAGTTACATTTAAGGAGTTGAGTCCACTCTGGTATTACTATCATCATTATTATTATTAGGTGCTGGTGATCAAACCCAGGGCCTGTGCATGCTAATCAGGGACTTACCTTTAGCTACACCCCAGCTCCTTCACTCACTCTGGTATTTGTTATGTAGATTTAAAAGCAGTAACTTAAATGCTTAAAATAAAAACTGACTTTATGTTCTGTAAGATTCCCCCATATTATTTATTTTTCTTTGTGGCACAAGTGATTATTAGTCTCAAACTGACATTAATATTGATAATTAGGTTTGAATTGAGAATTAAATATGAAGAGCTATGAAAGTTCTTCCTTATTTAATAAAGAGGAAAACACTCGGACAATACAGAGCTGTCTGATGGTTGAGAGTACACTTTACAAATTTGACCACTTGAGGACTTCGAGTGAGTGCTCAGTGTTGATACAGTGGTTATTTGCACTCTGATTAGACTGTGCTGAGCTGGAAGACTTTTTGAATTAGTGTAACTTGAATGGATTTTTTTGATTAGTATTGGGTGCAATATAATTTAATACTGAATTGGTTTAGTTTTTGGCAGTCTTGTGGAAATAAGTATTCTGTTCTTTACAAGTAATGTGTTTGAGAATTCATCAGGTGATAGTATACACAATATATTACATTGATTTTCATTTTTGTAATTCAGTCATCTTTGCATATTTTACACATTTTTTGATATTCATAGAATAAATAACAATACATTCATATGGAAAATAAAGCACATTGTAAACATAACCAATTGGGAAAAGGAATCTATGACATGAAATTTTCTATAGTTATTACATTTCACTTGAGAGTATATCTCTTTGCCCATTTCCTTCCATAGACTTAATGTTGAAACTGGAAAACTTGGTGCTGAATATATCACTTCCTGTCTTATTTCCATGATGTATGGGCTAAATCATTAGGCCAAATATTTTGGGTACTTCACCAATGCTAAATGTGTGTTTGAGCAGTCTACAAAATCCTTTCTTGTGAACTTCACAAATGATGTCTGTCTCTCTGTTGATGTTCTTTGACTTCTGACCATCAAAATCAAACAACCACTTAATGCCCAACAGTCCAAAGCCTCTTGATATGTAGTATAACTACAGGGAAGAGCATTGTAGGTAGAGTAGCTGGATGTACACCACTGCGCCCATCTGTGGTGAACTTTTTTTTTTCAAACTCTTGGAAAGTTATTCTGTCTAGATCAGTAGAGGGAAAATTATGGGCCTTGAGCCAAACTCAGCTAGTTGCCTGTTTCTATGAATAAAATTCTGTAACACCCCAGGCTCATAAGGTTACAAATTGTCTGTGGCTGCTTTCCTGATATAACAGCAGAGTTGAGTATTTGTGACAGAGGACATTTGTACCATGAAGTAAAACATATTTGCTACCTGACTACTTATGGTGAAAATTATCTGACACTTAGGCAATTGAGAATTGAAATCTTTTGAGCAGAGCAATGATAAGGTCAAATTATAACTAGTGATGATTATTCTAAAATATGGATAGGCAATTTGAGGCTGAATCATTAGTTAGGAGGCCTTTTGAGTATAATCTGGATTTTGAAGATCAAGGCTTTGGCAGTAACAATAGAACAGAAAACATAGATGTAGGATATTTTGTACAGATAGAGTAAACTCAGGTTGACAACATCTACCATGTAGTTTGATTACTATAGTTTTATTCCCAAGTCACTAACTGGATGTTGGTATGAGCTAAGATAGGTGACTTAATGAGACCCTCAAATTTCAGAGGCAAGTTGAATATGCTTTTGAATATGTTGAGTTTGGTATTTCAATGTGAAATATGGGTAGAAATGTCCAATAGGCATGCGTTTAGAGCTCAAGAAAGAGATGAGGACTGGATATTAGGAAGTATAAAAGACACTCTTGAAACCAAGGAAAAAGTGAGTGGGCTAAGGAGAGAATACTAAAGAAAGACATATTGGAAGTGGAGTACAAGAGGAAGCAATGAAAATAATGGAAAGTGGCCTGGGAGATGAAAGGAAATGCAACAGTCCCAATTGTTCAAAAAGCTAAAGGAAGAGATCCAAGAAAAAGTCCATTATCCGCAGCACCAGAAGTTTCACAAGTGTCTGGAAAGGTGAGGAATAGAAATGCAACTGATTTTCTCACTCAGGACTTCATTCAGAGAATGGATCTAGTAAATAGAAAGATCAGAAGTCAGGATTCTACAAAGTGGAAAGAAATAGAAAGAATGGCCTGGTTTTTTTTTTTGGGGGGGGGGTGGAATATGACTAAAAAGGAAGGGGACGAATTGGAAAATAATTTGAGAGTCAAAAATCTCATGTCCTTAGACCCTGTCCTTGATCCTGTTACTCTCTAGTGCTTGTTGGAGCTACTGTAGATAAAAGGTTTCTTTGCATAGAAGGTTCAATTGGATCATGGCTTCCTAATTTCCTTCTTTTTAGAGATTCTAGATTCTAGGGCCAAACTAAGGTAGTTTGGTTGCCTTGAAAGTTAATAAGGCATATTTAGATTGGCAGACCTCTAAATCTTCATATGTGTACTCATATCAAGATGGAGAACACTACTTTGATAAGACATCTCATGCAAATTTAGTCTACATGGATTAAGTGCAGAAGGCAATAGAAAAGGAGTAGGGTGTATCTCTACAAGCATCCCACTCCCAAATAACTCTTGCATTCAGGGATCTAGAGCTTTGTTCATTTTGTAATTTTGAAAAATATGGCTTTATATGTGTATTGCACATACTGGAAAGAGCTAATTTCCTAGTCTGCCTTGCTCAAAGGCCAACTGGGTCAGATCACATTGAACTGGTCACTTGAAACCCAGAAAGTATCAGTTGGGCCACAGAAAAGCAGACAGCATAAACTGTCATTATGCAGCATAAATTAAATTGCAGAAGTTATGAGGAAATGATCACATGAGAGGCAGTAGAGAGCTGAATTTATATCCCAAACTCAGATATTTTCCTGGCATTTAAGTTGGAATGTCTGAAGAATGTCTGAATATGTCTTCAGAGTCAAACCAGGACTGACTGGGGAGGGAAGAAGAGAGAGTGAGAGGGAAGGAGAATTTCACTTAACATGTGGAAGAGCTTTTAGTCTACTAGGACACACTATTCCACGAATTGTTGTTTAAGCATACAAATTGGAAATATAATGATGATTTACATTTTAGCATGTATGTGGAGAGCAGGCACAGAAAAAGAACAGTTCTGGGAGTGGGGGTTACTAGCCATGCAGGTTCATTTACCTTTCTCCTGGCTTGTTGTAAATTAAAGGGGTTAGATTAAATGATCCTGGAGGGCCTTTCAGCTCTAATATCCCAAGATTCTTTTTTTTATTGTAATAATTCGTGCTTTGTATATATACATTTTTGTTAGGTACAAATTGATACAGACAAATGTGCACACATTTCTCATCTGACCCTTTCCCCAATTCCCACCCTGCTCCCTCGCCCTCCCTCCCTCTCAAGTTCAGTTCAGTGAGTGATCTTGATATAATTGTGTAAGTACATCATGTGCCTTAGGATGCTCTCCCCCCCCCCCATCCATTCCCTTCAGTTAAATCAACTTCTTTGCTTATCGAGGATCTCTCCTTTTCATCTGGAGACCCTCTTATGCCCCATCTTCTCCCTAGCATCCGCATATTAGGGAGAACATATGCTTCTTTACTCTTTGTGACTGGCTAATCTCACTTAACATAATGTTTTACAGTTGCATCCATTTCCCTGCAAAGAACATGATTTTGTTCTTCTTTATGGCTGAGTAAAATTCCATTGTGTATCTATCCCATAGTTTTGTAATCCATTCATCTGTGGATGGACATCTTGGCTGCTTCCATAGTTTGGCTATTGTGAATTGAGCCGCTATAAACATAGATACACATGCATCCGTCTGGTAGTTTGGTTTCCATTTTTTTGGGTATATACCCAGTAGTGGAATTGCTGGGTCAACTTTACACTGTGGCAAGCAGCTGTGTTCAGATCTGCCTGCACCCATTTGTTTTGATGCTCTCCTGTTGTCTGTTTTAAGTGACGAGTCTCCTTTTGACTGTCTTAAATGATGAGTGTGGTTGGGGAAGGTTCTCCAGACATTTATCTCAAGCATAAAGTGTGTAGTTTTTTTTTTTTCTGTCAACAGTCACCAACTTATCCTTATACTCCTGACATGAAATAGTTAAGAGCAGAGACTCTGGAGTAGAGATGAGTTAGAACCTGTTTCTAACTCTTTGGAACTGTGTAAACTTGGGCAACGTACTTATGCCTTGTGACCCTTAGTTTACTTATATGAACATTTGGGATCATAACTATATCTCAGTGTTAGAAGAATCAAACAAGATCACAGTATTTTCAGGTGGGGTGGAATGTGGGAAAAGATTGCTGCTTACCTTTGCTCAGTGTGAGGCTAGGTGAAATTTCTGATTCATTTTATAAAAAGATTCACATGTTTCTGTATGCTGTATCCTACAACCTTGATGAACTTTCTTATTAGTGCTAGGAGTTTTGCTTTGTTTTTGTAGATTATTTGGGATTTTCCACTATAATAGACTATCATGACATTAGCAGTTAGAGATAGATTTAAGTTTTAGTTCATCATTTTTGATCTATATGGTTATTATGTTCTTTTTTGCCTTAATGCCCTGGGTAGAACTTCCAGCATTATATCAAATCACAGTACTTTGGGAGGCTAAGATATGAGCATTGCAGGTTCAAGGCCAGCCTCAGCAACTTATATTTGTGATTTTTGCCATCACTCTCAAAGAACTGGCTCAAAACTGTCTACACACTAAAGTTGCCCACTTAAGAAAATGTTGAGGCATCTAGCCTTCTTGGCCCTCAGGCCAGAACCATCCAATACTTTTTCACACGTGGTTTGAAACAGAGAATCAGACCTCAGGGATTTCTGAGAAGTTTCTCTGTCCTAGTGTTCTAGTGTTTAGAGAAGTCCATTTCTCTACAGGAAAATGCATGCAAATCATTTAGCAGAGCATACAGAAACAAAAAGTGATGAATAAATGTTGGATGCTGTTACTCTTTTTTTTCTGGTGCTGGGGATTGAATCTAGGGGCATTCTACCTCCAAGCTACACCTGCAGCCATACTTTATTTTTTTTATTATGAAATGGAGTCTTGCTAAGTTGCTGAGGCTGGCTTTGAACCTTCAAACCTCCTGTCTCAGTCTCCCAAGTACTGAGATTACAGATATGTGCTATCATGCCCAGCTTGTTATTCTTATTATTACACTAATGGTGCAGACCAGGGCTTCTCAGAATTTAGTGTGTACATGGATCACCAAGATGTCTTGATAAATGCAGATTCTGTTTTGATAGGCCTTAGGGATTTTGTATTTCTAACAAGCTCTCTGGTGATGCTGAAGTTGCTGGCATGAGGATCCAAGTGGAATTGTCAGGGCAGGGTCTAGCATCCCCTACTTGTAGGAGGATCTACCTTTTATTTGGTGATTATGATTCCGACTTCTGACAAAGCCCACACTACTACTCTTTACTTGTCTATGTCCCCAAGATAGTTAATCAAGAGACAGGAACCTATCTCTAATAAGCCTATATATACCCCAAACCTGTTCAGAGAAGCCAGCATCTATGTTTGGTCCAGCCACTTTCTCTTGCACAGGGAGACTGAGCTAACACAAAAGAAGGCAAGCTTTGACTCAGACCTCACTGACTAACACATTGAAAACTAAGGCAATAAACAAGCTACTGTAACTTTCTCCTTTACCAAAGTTACCCTTAAATCCACACACCTGTGCAATGTGCATGTCCACAGAATCACATGGGAGAGGCATGTCTGGCCTTCTTGCCTCTGTGAGCTAACCACTGCCTCTGAGGACAGTTTCATACCACACTCACCCTCCCAGGTTCAGCTCTAAGCCTTCTTCAACCCACTGGATTTCATCCTGATGCTAATCTTTCTGGCTAGCTACGACCGACCTAGGTCTTTGTTTTTATTTCTGTCCTTGATTTGCCCTTGGACTTGAGGTTGAAGTGCCCCGCAAAACAGTCAATTTAAGGGAATAGGTGCTTGGGAAATGTGTGTTGATGGAATGAGTGTCAGAGAGTGTTGTCGGGAGCTAGGGCTCAGCCTGGGGTACTCTATCCTACTGGAGACTCACAGAGAGTCTTCCAAGAAGTAAAAGGCAGGGAGTGGGGAGGAGAGCAGTAGTGAAATCATCTTCCTCCTAATGACCTTGAGAATAATTGCAGCCACATGTTCTTTCTATTCTTTTGTGCTGGCTGGACATTAAGCTCCAAATAGAAGGAGTTAAGAAGAGCTGGCTATGAATATGAATTCTGGGCTCTAGTCCCAAGTCTTGTAACTAGCTCAAGGACTTTGAGATGCCATTTTCCCTTTTCTGGGTCTTGTTCCTTCATGGTGGGGGTGGGTCTTGGGCTCTCTCTCTGTGAATTGTTTCAGAGAATACAGTATAGGACTTCATGTGCTAACAAGACACAGAAACAGATGCAATCTGCTTAATGCTTTTTTTTTCGGTACTGAGGATTGAACTCAGGGGCATTCTACCTCCGAGCTATACCCCCAGCCCTATTTTTCATTCTTTATTTTGAAACAGGGTCTCACTAAGTTGCGGAGGGCCTCCCTAGGTAGCTGAGGCTGGCCTCGAACCCGGATCCTCCAGTCTCAGCCTCCCAAATGCTGGGATTACAAGCGTGCACCACCATGCCCGGCTGCTTAATACTTTTTAAAATCACATTTCCTTAGGTGGCTTGACTTGTAGGTGAGTGATGATGCTTAGGTTTACCCCAGATCTATTACCTTTGCTAATCTGCCAGTGTACCTATCAATCAATGGATTGATTGATTTTTATTTCTAAACTTTTGTGAAGAATGCTTTAAATGCAAGTACTATGTTGCTCTCTGTATCATCATTTACCAACTACTCCTTGTTGAAATTTGTTAAAGTAAAGAACAATTTCTGCAATGATTTAATTTATTCCATTAATTCAAATATTGATTTTGCTTTTCCTACAGACATGAAATGGATGACACATGTTTTATCTGAGAGATTTAGAATGCTTTGCACTTTCCCTATTAGAGTCCTCTCGATTAATTAAAAAGTACTTATGCTAAGTTAGATATGGTAGATTTTTGGACCCAAACTTCTTTATTTCTGCCCTCTTTTCCTTTCTTCCTTCCTTGTTTTCTTTCAGGTCAGCCTTTCTACTAGATGCTTTCCCATGCATTTGATAATCATAAATATTTTTATGTAGAACATATGATCATTATTTTATAGATAATAAAACTGAAGGTGACTGAGATTAAGTGGTTCATTCAAAGTCATATGACTACCATGTCTTTCCTTCCCACATCTGATTCCTCTGGTTTACCAACCCCATACCAACAACATCTCAAAATTATCTCATTGGATTCCTCAATTGAATTTGCTAAATATAAATAACTTCTACTATTTGCGTTGTAATGTGTAAAAGATATTTTTTCCTGTAGCTTTCTGTGGAAACCTGAGAAGTATAGATGAACAGTGAAAAATGAAAAATAAAGAAGCACATAAAGTTATTAAAAATTTCTTCATTATACCCCATCCCCAATCTAACTTTCTGAAATAACTTCTGTTGATAGTCTGATATATTCATACTTGAAAATTGTTATCAGTGTACACACTAAGTATAAATAAATAAATATATATATACTTTTAATCGGGTATAACATATACAAAGAAAAGTGATAAATACTATATATGTTTTAATCTTTTTTATATTTGTTTTTATTACTTTTATTGGTGCACTATAGTCTCACATAATAATGCAGTCCATAGTAATACTGACAAACATGAACACAGTGCTGGGTGAGCTTCCCCCTAGTATATTTGTATACAGCTATACAGTACTTAGATCAAGATGGAAATCATTTGTATAAGTTTAAAAAAAAAACTAAATAGGATAATAGCATACTTGTAGCTTTGAAATTTTATTTCATTGTTCATTTGATTATTTTATACAGCAAAAACTACCAACTCACCACATACGGCATTTCATAGTGTCATTATATCACATTAATATAGCTTTCTTGAGTATAACTCAGATATTGAAAATTCACGCTTATAAAATGTACAATTCAAGTGGGTTTTAGTATATCCCCTGATTTGTAAAACCATCAAAATAATATAATTTTACAATATTGTATCACTTTCAAAATAAATGTCTTCTTCAGCTATCATCTTCTACTTTCCCCAAATACTCCCGCTATAGCCACTTACAAATCACTTTCTATCTCTATATATTTGCCTATTCTGGATATTTAGTGGTAACTATTAATCTACTTTCTGTTTCTAAAAAGTGGCTTACTCTGAGCTTTCTTATAAATTTTACATTAAAATATGTGGTTTTTGTGTGTCAGGCTTTTTTCACTCAGCATAATGTCTTCAAGATTCATCCATGTTGTAATATGTATCAAAACTTAATTCTTTTTACTACAGAATAATATTTTGTTGTATGGCTATGCCACATTTTCTTTATCTGTTAGTTGATGAGCATTTCCTCCCGCTTTTGAACTATTATGATTAGTGCTGCTATAAACATTTGAACGCAAGTTTTGTTTAAATATCTGGCTGCTTTCAATTATGTTAAGTATATATACCAAGAAGTTTTGCATCCATGGATTCAACCAAACATAGATAAAAATATTAGGAAAACGCATGTGTACTGAACATGTATAGATTTTTTCTTATCATTATTTTCTAAACAATGTAGTATAACAAGTATTTACATGCTATTTACATTTTAGTAGGTCTTATAAGTGATCTTGAAATGACTTAATTATACAAGAGGATGTGCTTAGGTTATATGCAAATATTGTTCCATTTTTTATAAGGACTTGCTCATCTGCAGATTTTGGTATCCACAGGAGTCCTGGAACCACCACCATGAATATGGAAAGATGAATGTACTCCATTATGTCACATATTCCATAATTTATATATCCTATTAAATGGACTTCAATAAATTCCAGTAGGAGTGAAATTTCTAGGTCATATGGTAATTCCATGTTTAATCTTTTGAGGAATTGCCAAACTATATTCCAAAGTAGCTGTATCATTTAATAATCCTACCTGCTGTGTATGAGGGTTTCAATTCTTCCACATTCTAATACGTATTATTTTCCATTTTTAAAAACTATAGCCATAAAAAATAGCCATCCTGGTGGATGTGCAGTGGTATCTTATTGTGTTTTTCATTCCCATCTTCCGAATATCTAGTGATGTATAACATCTTTTCAAATGTTTTCAACAAGATTCTATTATTTAGTCATCTGATATTTACTGATCCCTACTTTGGGGAAGTCAATCTTATACATTTCTCTGACCTAGAATGCCATAAGTATGTCACAAGGTCTTTGAGAGCAAAGACTATGGCATGTATGGTAACACCTGCAATTCTTTGATCAGTGTTGGCTACATAGGAAAACATAGTATAAATATTGAATAATAAATGTATGAATCATCACCGATCAATTTGGTGGTGACATTGTAAAGAAGCATTCATTCCTCTACTATGTATTACAACTTTTAACACTGACAAGGCTCTGCCAATACCTGGATATAAATATGTGAGTTACATTAAAGCACATTGTAAGAGGAAAAACAAATTATTCTCAGGGTCCAGGAAGGCAATGTGCTTCCTTCTGGGAAATACTGTGAGGCCTGGGTTATTCCTGATAATTGGGGCAGTGTGTGCCTGGTGTATTGAAAGTCTTGTGCTTCCTTCTTGTGTTAGTTGATTTTAGAGTGTGTTTTGTGTTTAAAGTGCTTTCTTTCCTGCCAGGAATAAGCCTACTCATTCTTGGATGAATTAGCAAAATGATTCTGGCAATTTTTCTTTATATTAAATATACATATACTTTTCAAAATAAATATATACTTTCCGTTCTCCTCTAGAATATGGAGTGAAACAACAGCATTGATTTATTTGGAACTTTGTTTTGAGTGCTTTATTTCAAAGGTATAAATCATGTCAAAAATTGGAAACATACTTTATTTACTAAATACATTTATGCTTTGCTTAAGATATTTTTCCTCCTGTTTTCCCATTTTTTTTCTATGCTCTAACAATTAAACATATTAGAATGGCTAGGTGAACTCATGGGAAGGGGATGAGACTTAATGCCAAATAATCTTTGTTTTATATCTTCCTCTATCACATGCTAAATAGGGAATATTGGGTAATGTAGTAGTCAGAATAATGTGCCGCCTCAAAGGTGCCCATGTCCTAATCCTTGCATACTGTAAATATGTTACCTTCCTTGGCAAGATAAACATATATATAATTAAGATTACAGACCTTGTGATGGAGAGAGTAGCTTGGGTTATTTAGGTGGGTCCAATCTATGACACAGAGTTACATAAGACAATATGGTGTCTTGAAGGACATGCTTGGCTGTTCTATATACACCTGTGGCCTCTTCCTGAGGAGGTTAGGAAGCCTAATAACACCAAGTTTTGACTGTCCCTACAGATGTTTTAAGCTGCTAAATTTGTGGCAGTTTGTTACAGCAGAAGCAGAAAAATTATATAGCAAGTTCCTATCTGCAAATTAGGGATAACTGCCTATCTTGAAGGGTTGTTGTAAAGATTAGAGATTACACGAACACAATGTTATGATTTGAGTATGATCTGCATATATGGGTTCGTGTGCTGGAAACTTGGTCCTCAGTGTGGCAATGTTAAGATGTTGTAGGGCCTAGTGGCAGGTGCTACTAGGTGTGCACCTTTAGAAAAGAATAAAGTCATTCTCTCAGGACCCTGGTTTGTTTCTGAGAGAGTTTGTTGCCACAAAAATAGTAAGTTTGCCCCTCTCTGTTCTCTGGTTTCTTTTCTCACCATGTGATCCCTCCCTCTCACATACATATTCCCACCATTGTGATGCCATCTACCATGAGGCCTTCAACAGAGTGCCAAGCTGATGGGGCTACCCAATATTGGACTTTCAACCTCTTTTATAAAATACCTAGATTCAGGTATTTTATTATAGCAACAAAAATGGGCTAATACACATATATAAAATGTTTGACATATAATATACAATTAATAAGCATGAGCTTCATACATGGAAGCACTAGAATAAGAAATGGAAAGTAGAAGATATGTTAATAGAAAATATGTGTAAAGCTGCTTTTGTGTGAAGCTGCTTTTGCATGAGGTCAAATTCAACTGACTTCTGCTACATTGATTATTGGCTGTTGACATTGATTTGAGAACATATGCTTACCTGCTTCTATTGCTGAGGATTAAAAAATATAGCATGTTCCATTGATAAGTGATACAGGGAAGTGTTGTGAGGTGGTATAAATATTTAAATTAACTAATAAATCATGACATATTATACTGGGTAACTACATTCTTTCCCACTAGTGCTGAAACAATTCTTCCCTGATTTATGTTTTTGAAGTGAAGAAATAAGTAATAGGAGAAAAAAAATCTACTTGTGTTGAGTCCTAGTGGCATGCATTTCCCCATCTAGAGGACTCAATGAATAGGGAGTAACTCTAAGGAACAAATATCAGATCCTCCCAAATCATGAGAAAACCACAGTGCCAGGGGCAGCAATGATAGGTCTTCTCTGTTTGGCACAAGCACATAAAATTTCCTCAAGTGGATCCTGGAAGTTGTATATTAGTCAGCTTTGTTGAGGTAACAAACAACCCCAAACTCTTGGGTGGCTTGTAGCAATTATTTGTTTCTTCCTTATGATATCTGCCAGCACAGCTGGGTGTGTTCCTGGCTGTGAGTCAGCCTCATGCATTTTCTCATTCTGAGACTCAGGCTGAAGGAACAGCTCCTATTTGGGATATAATATACTTATGGCAAAAGGAAAAGAGGAAGAACCAGAACTGTAGTATACAGTTTAGCTTAAGACTTCTGCTAAGACGTGATTCATGTCATGTTGACTCACAGTCCCCTGGCCAAGTACAACATAAGTGGGGGGGGCACTGTAATTCCCATAGTACTACAAATGTCAATGCATAATCCTTTTAATTTTAAAATGATGAGGAGGGAAAATCCTTGGGAGACACTTATCCAATCTCCCGCACCTTGTCTTTGATCCTCATTAACCAAGACTTCCTTTCTAACATCCTTCCTTCCTAATATCATCCCTCTGTTGCACTAGACTTCCTTTAACTACTCTTCCTTCAAGTGTAGGTCTCAGGGTTCCTATTCAGGACTGGACCTTGTGGTTTAGAGTTTCTCTTTTTAAATTGGATATACATTCTCTTGTTATTGCCCTTCAGAAAGGAATGAGAATTGTTTCAAGGATGCAAAGAATATGAATGTAAAAAAGTTTTTCCCTCTTTCTGATGGGGTGAGCTTTCCTGGTGAATCCTCATGGCTGTCCCTTGGTAACTCAGGCACTGACCTACCATGGTCTGAGCACAAGGCAGTTTTTTGAAGGTTATTTCACCCTAGAAGCCTTGCCCTCCAAACTATTTTTGACTCAAATTGAAAAGTTAGAGCACAAAGGAGTAAGCAATAGTTTGTTGCTTTGTATCAGAAAACACTTGCTTTAGAAAGAAGCTTGCCAAGCCGGGCGTGGTGGCGCACACTTGTAATCCCAGCATTCGGGAGGCTGAGATCGGAGGATCCGGGTTCGCGGTGAGCCTCAGCTATCTAGTGAGGCACTCCGCAACTTAGCAAGACTCGGTTTCAAAATAAAGAATAAAAAAAATAGGGCTGGGGGTATAGCTTGGAGGTAGAACGCCACTGAGTTCAACCCCCAGTACCGCAAAAAAAAAAAAAAAAAAAAAGAAAAAAGAAAGAAGCTTGCCATAATGAGCCTATTTGTATTTGATGGAGAAGAAACAGTTTTTTCTCAGCAAATGGACACTTGGGAAAGTAGTGGGCAGTTCTTCACTTACAGTAGTACTTGTCTAGGCATTATCAAAATGAAATGCTGGATTTCGTTGCAACTATTCTTAACCAGTAAAAGAGATGGCTTATTAAGTGTGAACCTAGAATGACCTCCTTTCACCAGACCCATACAGGAAGTCTCTTTCCTAGGCAATGAAAATGGGACTTACTTAACCTATCTTACATGTACACCCACTGAAGACATTGCTAATCAATCATCGTATTCTTTCTTGCTAAGTCTCGAAAAGACTGATGAAGGGAATCTCTTATGGAACAGATTTTTGCTGTTAACTGGATTGAAAAAAAAGCAATACCTTAATTCTCTGCTAGATATACTACTACTTGCTAGTCTATGTTTCCTAAAACTGCCTCTTTAAAGTCTTAAAAAATAAAATCTTAGGAGTAGGATGGCAATGGAGAGAGCAATGATGTCCTATACTTTTGGTATTCTGTAGTTTAGCCAGTCTAGGGTTACTCTATCAGTATTGCAGTTTTCCATCTTAGTCTTCATATTTACATTGAGAGAATCTGGATATATTTGTTTTTGACCTCCTAAATCAACCTTCCAAGTATACATCCTTTCAATCTTGGAATTACCCTTCTCTGTTGCACTAGACTTCCCTTAACCACTCTTCCTTTGAGTGGAGGTCTCAGGGTTCCTATTCAGGACTGGACCTTGTGGTTTAGAGTTTCTCTTTTTAAGTGGGATACATTCTCTTGCTAAAAGCAAGTTTAGAATACTTTTCTTATGGTGTAGACTAAGCACTGTCCATGATGGGCTAGGCAGAAAATACAAATAAAAGGGTTGAGAGGGGCTGTATCTTCTAGAAAAGTAAGTAACCAGAAAAATCACATTTATCTGTGGCTCCCAGATAAACTCACCTTGTCTTTTCTGTTTTTTTTTTTTTTCACTACATTCCCCTGTATGCATACAAATAGATTCCTTTGTATGCATACAAATGATCAAGCAGTCTAACATTTATACTTCCTTCTATTCTGGACTTGTCCCCGCACCAATCTTAAACTTACCCAGGATTCTAATTCCAAAAGAACAATCATGATGATTCTTATTTGTCACAGAAGATTAAATAAACAAAAAAGCAAACCAACCATAAAAATAAATGTTCTAATTGATACTGCCATTCTATGAAAAAAGTATAGGATAGTCACAGAAACTAAGTCTTGATTCCCACTGTTGGGAGTTGCTGTTGTCTCTTCCACACCATTGGATGTTGGAATAAAAGATGATATACTCCTATTACTGGGTTAATGATCATCCCTGAGTGCGACGTTACCTTAACCAGTTTGTGCTTGGAGCAAGGCTCAGCCTACTAAATAAGGGACATGTGACATTTCTCGCTTTACATTATTTTATTCTGGAAATTTGGGCTTTGCTTCCACATTAAAAAAGGTTTTTTAAGAGGCTCAGGATGCTGTCATCAGGAGAACAAAGGCCTAGGCCTGGCTCAGAGGTATCCATTAACTCTACAAATACCAGCAGTTGAGTCAAGAGAACTTAGGTTTCTTATCATAAGACAGAAGGAAGCTTTTAGACAAGAAATCTTACTAAACTTTAACTAGCTACTTTTAGCTGCCTGAGCAAATAGGAAAGATTTATCTAATGAATAGTTCTTCTTAGCTTTTAACCTTTACCCCCTGCTTTTCCTCTGCTTCGCCTGCTCTCTACTAAAAGAATAATTCATTTACACTTTTGTATTTTTTCTGCTGCTCCCCTAATCTCAGCAAACACTATAGGAAATAGCCTTTCCAGTTAAAGATGTACCCACTTAACTCCAGGAAAAACAAGGCTGTAAAAATTCCTTTTTTTGTATACCTTGTTGTAATGAGCATAAATATCACTCATGAGATGAGTTAAAACAGATGCGTCTTAACATACATGGTGTGTAAGCATACTCTCACTCGCTCTCGACCTCGTCTGGATCCCCACCTAACGAGGGACCCCCAGGCTCTACTGCTTCTTTGAGGGCTGGCCCCCAGCAGGTGGCGTCCAACATGGTGGCCTCGTTTAGGTAAGTTTCCCCTACCCATTTTTATTCATTTTTTTATTTTATCGGGATCGGGTACAGGTAGACCATCCAAAAAGGGAACTGCAGTCCCTCTGCTAGGTATAGAGCAGGATAGGAGAGGCGGTAACGTTAAGAATTAAGAATTAAGAAAGATGGGACATTCTAAGAGCAAGCAATTGAAAATAGAGCATTCTGAAAAAAGAATTTTAAATATGAACCTTGCTAAGAGCAAAGAAAGAAAACTCTTTATAAAAATAACACACCAAATGATAAACAAAAGAGGTATTTCTATCTCGTAAACAATTAAAACATTTTTTTATATTCTTACAAACTGTAGCACCTTGGTTTCCTCAGGAGGGAAGCTTAAGCCTTGAAACTTGGATAAAATTAGGAGAGGAGATAAAAACTTATCATTCTGTACACGGGCCTGAAAGGGTACCTGCAGAAGTTTTTACTTTATGGAGCATTTTTATAGATGTATTAGATCCCACCCATGAAACAGTATGTTTAACCTCCAAACTGCAGGAAGCAAAAAAAACACTCCAATAAAGACCGAGGCTTCCTCTTATCATAGATATCAGTCTAATTCGGACTTCAGAGATAAATCACTTTCCCCAGATGAACAGCATACTTTAGAAAAAGCCACAGCTAAATATCGTGAGGAGGATAATTGGCCAGATGATGCCATAGATTCTCCAAATAATTCTAGTCAAAAAGTTAAAGAATCAGAATATTGTCAACAGCCGTGCTTCTTGCAAGCTGCAGCAGAGGCAAGACAAAATGGAGATTTCTCATTTGCTTTCCCCGTTGTTAATCTCAATGAGACTGAAGAAGCTCCGCAGTGGAAACCATTATCTTTTAAACATAAAAGAATTAAAATCTGCGGTCAGAGACTTTGGGGCTAACTCCCCCTATACTTTACAGTTGTTAGATGCCATTGCCTCCGAATGGTTAACTCCTTTTGATTGGGAACAGAAGGCAAGGTCTTGCTTGCCCCCAGGGCAATTTTTACTGTGGAAAATGGAGTTTGAGGATCAGGCCAGAAAAAGAATGCTGAGGGCGCAGCGTGGCCGCTCTCAGGTTACTATACAGATGTTAACAGGCACAGGGGAATACAGTGACCCAAAACGTCAGCTTACTCTCTTCCAAGCAGCTCTAGGGGATGTCTCCATGTGCGCTACTGCGGCATGGAAAGCCCTGCCTGCAATCGACCATAAAACAACTTTTCTTACTAATGTTAAACAAAAAGGAGATGAGCCTTTTGAAGATTTCTTAGCTCGCCTGGAGGAGGCTGTGTCCAAAGTAGTCGCAAATAAGGAGGCAGCC